>MU772608.1:60463-84498 GCA_026770625.1 Nicotiana glauca | reverse complement strand
GGATTCGTGAGCAGGTGGCGAACGAATCTTTACAGGTCAAAAAGATTCACACAAGCGAAAATCCTGCGAATATGCTGACCAAAGTGGTACCAAGAGACAAGTTTGAGCTATGCAAAGAACTTGTCCGCATACATTCAAACTAAAAACTGCGGTGTTATCTCCTTCAGGCGAATGGGACTGGGGGGGGGAGATTAGTGGGGTCCAACCCCTATTTCAAGGAAGACATTTTCTTCCTTCCTCACTTTTGTCAAAGATAACAACTTATTAGCAGCCCACGTTGTTGTTGTTTTTGTCCAAAATGACATGTTGCAGAAATGAAAGTTCAAGAAAGGCAGGCTATTTTCTGCCTATAAAATGAGAGCTTCGGCTCTCATTTTTAATACCAACAAAAAGAAAGGAAAAAAAGTAAGGTTTCACAGACAGGATATAAGAAAATAGTATGTGAGGAAAATAGAGAGTGAGCGATATTGTAGTGAGGTGGGAATATCAAAAGAGGGTTATTTCTTTTGAGTGTTGTAGTGGTCTTTGTAGTATTCTACTCGGGCCTACAAAGTGTAAATTCCTTACTATAGTGATATCAGTTACTCCTCTCGGGGTCGTGGTTTTTTCCCTTATTCAGAAGGGTTTTTCACGTAAAAATCTTGGTATCATTGTTACTCTTTTATTCTTGTTAATTACTGTATCTCGGCGCCACATTATTATTCCGCTTTTATTACCGTGAATATTATTTTTGTGGGGGTTTATTCCCAACAACTCACACATTATGCACTAAATTAAAATTTCTTCAAATAAAAGGAGCAGCAAATTCTGATTGAACCCCATTGTGACCACCTTAACATTGATATAGTTTAAAGAGTTAAACATAGTTTAGCCACTCATCATGTCATTAAATTTAAGCTAACGATGCCATCAAATTATTCCTAGAATAACTGTTAGGCCAATATACACAGTCGCCACAATAATGACTGAAGCAAAATCCAAAAACTTCAATTTTTTCTCATTTTGTTTGTAAGCATAATTAAAATCATGATTCCATAAACCATTTTATTAGCCCTATTATTGATCCTAAGGCAAATACTTTAGCACAGGGCCGGGTCCACAGTGTAAGCTATGGATTCAGCCGAACCCAATAGTTTCAGCCAAGACAAAATGTATGTGTTAAGGAATTCACTAATATATGTATAAATATTAAAGTTTGAACTCGGTTATTAACACTTGAGGTCAATGACCTGGAATCCTGAACCCATTCAGTTCAAATCCTATATCAGCCTTTGTTTTAACAAATACAAACACAACATATAAAACTAGGTATAAGAATAGCAAAAGGGCTCAAACCTCTGCGATGAAAAGGAACTTTGCACACTGGACAATTGGACCCTGATTTCATAGTAGTCTGAATACATAAACTGCAACAAACCAAAAAATTACTTTAATTTCGACTAGAAAACAGCATATTTGCATATATAAACATTTCTATATACATTACTTACTTGCAAAATACATGATTGCATGTAAGTGAAACAGCCGAATTCAACAGACTCAAGCTGCGAACAAAAAAGCAAAACGAAAGCGAAATATTAAGATTATACAACATAAAATTAAATGCCCAGCAAAAATTGAAAAGAAAAACCTAATAATTCCTGAATTAACTGTACCAGATGGGACACTTGAGCTCTCTTCCCATTTTTTCAAGATGTGAAATATCTGCCATTTTTTATTGCCCTGATAATTAGTGAATTTCTTCGTAGTTGTGAAACGAGAGTTGTGTTTGGCTATGGATGATTTATGGGTTTTGGGGTAAGAAAATTGTGACTTGTGAGAGAAGCTGAATAATGAAGTGTGAATAAATGCGAATTTTTTGAATTTTTACTGAAAGCGCGCTTATTCTGTCCCGCCACAATATTAGGATTTTTCGCCCTTGATTTGAGTAGGTGGATTCAGAGCATCCGACCCATTAACCCGCCCATTTAACAATTACCCATTCATTTACGATTTTTAGAGCTTACAAGGAATGAAAGTGAAAAATCAGGAGAAATTAAAAAATATGCAGATTTACAAGTGGTCGTTTAAAAATAGCTTAGTTTCAAAAGTAATCAAAATTTAGCCACTTTTCATGTAAAGATAAATCTAAACGAAAACATTGTTCAAAATCCGAAAAAATACTCCAGCATAATATACTGGAGTTCCACTATAATATATCGGTCCAGCATAATGTACTGGAGTTTGGAGCACCGTTGCTCCAGTCTCCAGTATATTATATTAGAGCCAGCAAAGTATACCGGTCCAGCATAATATGCTGGAGTTCATACACATGTGCACCGAACTCCAATATATTATGACGGACCGGTCTCTGTTGCAGCAAAATAGTGACTATTTTTTATTGACTTGGTAAACGCCGGCTATTTTTGAATGACCAGTCCGAAAACTGGCTAGACCGTGCTATTTTTACTCAAAAATCTTGTGGTACAATATGGCCCCGTTTGTCCATAAAAAAAATAATTAAAAAAAATAAAAATTCAAAAATGTGTTTGTCCATACAAATTTGTAAGTTTTTGAAAATTTTGGAAAATGAGTTTTCAAAAATTAAAAAGTAGTTTTGACCACTTTTTCAAAAATTTCGGAAATATTTTTTCCTCACACACAAAACTGCAACATTTCTTCAAGTGAAATGCATGTCCAAACATAATTTCAAATTTAAATATATCATTTTTCAACTTAACTCCAAATACTACTTTTTTCTAAAAATTATAACTTCTATGTCCAAACGCCTACTATATATTAAATTTTTTAGTGTTCTCGTTGAGTTTATAATATTAATAATTTTTATATTAAAAAAATAAACAATTCTTTTAATAAGAATGTCTACAGAGAATTATTTTGTCGTAGATTTAATTATATCATGACCTTATAATATGATCTCAAATTTGTCACCTCTTCTTTATATAATTTTCTGTTAATTTCTATTTTGTTGTGTAGCATAAATGCATAATCTTCCTCCGTGTTCCTTATTTATATCTATATATATATATATATATATATATATACACTATATTAAAAGCACGAAGACCCTTAGCGAAATGTTGTTCGCTTTTTTTACCCTTTAGAATTTGATTTCACACTAGACAAAATAGTCATTTAATTATTTTCGTAATATTTAAATATAGACATTTAATTATTTTCCTAATAAGTAGGACTTCAAAGTTAACTAAATTTAACATATTATATTCTTCCTTGTTTAAACTATATAATATCACAAATTTGTGAAAGAAAAAAATAAATAACTGGCAATCAATTCCTCTTAGTTTTAGGAGTTGATTTCGTCTCTCTCAACTAAATTTTTGACTTAAACATTTG
This sequence comes from Nicotiana glauca, assembly GCA_026770625.1. Lineage (NCBI taxonomy): Eukaryota > Viridiplantae > Streptophyta > Magnoliopsida > Solanales > Solanaceae > Nicotiana > Nicotiana glauca. The sequence continues at coordinate 81,144 of MU772608.1, read as the reverse complement.
TCATCATGATTCCAAATAATTGGATAGGTATGTTACAGTGAGTAATTCAATAATTTTATTATCTGAAGTCAAGTATTCTCTTAATCTATCTGTTGTTAGTTGTGCATTTGCTAAGATGATTGACTTTTGAGTCCATAATTAAATTTGTATTATATGAAACTATAATACATTTTCAGATTATATTTTAAATATCTTCTACTAAGAAAAATAATTTTTATTCTTCAGCTTTTTTGTATAATATTTAAAAATTACAATCAACACTTAGAATAAATTACAGAGAATAACTAACAATATAAAAGAGACAAAGAGAGAAAGATGATCGATATAATACTAATAGTCACACACACAAATATTAACTATTCATTAATATCTTATCCTTTAAAAATAGAATTCTTACGATATAAATTTATAATTAAGTAAACACTTAAAAATTGGGATGGGCTAATATTAAGAATTTGAATCAATAAATACAAATAATTTTCTTTAATATTGAGAATAAATAATTAAGTATTTGAATTAACTAATTAGCAAAAAATTCAATTTATTAGTTTTCTAACTCATCATATAAGTAAAATTATTTTTAAGTAAGCACAACTCAGAATATATAAATTTATTTCTAAAATAATAGTACCGCAACGAAAGAAATCATTAAATTTTGCAAAATCACTTATACTAGGATATTAGGAGTTAAAATGATTAAAATACAAGCTCGAAAGAATACATAAATAGGATACACGCGCAAAGCGCGTACTCTAAAACTAGTTTTATTAAAATGGTGATAGTGAATAATAGTTTGTTTAACCAAGCTTCTGAAATCAGCTTATTTTGAGAAGTGTTTTTTTCTTAAAAATATTTTTCTCAAAAATTCTTTTGGTGAGAAACAGTTTATCTTTGACTAATTAATTTAAAAGTCACTTCTGAGTTGCAATTAGTGTTTGACCAAGCTGTAAAAAAGTGTTTCTAAATATATTTTTCTCAAAAATTCTTTTCAAAAAAGTGTTTCTCCAGAGAGTCTACCTTTTTTGCTTCTCCAAAATTGTTCCTGCTTTCTTACTCAAAAGCATATATTTTTTTTCTAATAACTTGGCGAAATACTTCAACTTTAAAAAATAATAATACTAATTTTTAAGAAAAAAGTGCTTTTAACTTTGAAAAAGCTCTACAAGCCAACAAAGAAAATTCAGTAACAAAGTAATACGATCTTGAGTAGTGTAGAACTATCAATTCAGGGAATAAATTAATAGAATTTAAATATAATATTATATAAAAAAAACTGCAAGTGTTTGTATGAAGAAGCAAGTCTCCATGTACCGATACAAAAGCTTGAAAAATTATGTTTTGAAAAAAAATTGTAAGTTGAATTTAGTTTTCTATGCCTCAACAAATCCCAAAGGAAACAATATAAAGGAAAAAGTTATACGTCATAGCAAACATTACATTGTATTTATCATTCGTAGTTATGTTTTCAAAAAATAATCATTCATATCTATATTTTAATTTTATAAAAAAAATCATATGTAATACTGATGTTCGGCTATAATTTCATATTTTAGTACCTTATTTACTTTACATTTTAGGTGCTTTAATGCTAAACTATACTTTATTTGCACGTAATGGAGTCTATTTTATGTGTAGTTACATTGGCGATGAAATTAGAGCAAAAGGAATATTTAAAGTATAAAGCGTGCTCGAAAACAGTATGAAAGAAGAGAGAAAGAATTGAGCAACGGAAAAATGAAGCACCAGGCGAAGCACGCCCAGAAGCTCGCGTTAGAGTTGGCGAGGCGAGCCTCTGAGCTCGCGTGGGAGCAAGTGACGCGGGGGGTAAGGCAAGGATGAGCTCGCTGAATGGCTTGCGCCGCACGGTCTGAGGCGAGATGCATCTCGCATTTTGAGTCGCGTGCACATTCAAAGCAAGCATGATCCGGATTTTGAAAGCTTATTTCGTCTCCTTGTTGGACTTGGATTGGGGTTATGCCATTTAAGTATTTTCCTACACATATAAATAGACACTTAACACCACTTTTGAAGGAGTTTTTGCGACATGAGGCAATAACAGCTTGTGGAACACTCGTCGGGGGATAGGATCATCGATTTCTACATTCTTTCATCTTTACTTTATAGTGTATTTATGCAAAATACTTGGGATATTGTTACTATGAATTGAGTGGCTAAAGTTCTAATCTAGGGTTTTGACGGAATCTATTGGCGGATGATTTTCCTGTTACGTTAATATAAATTTGACGTATTTTATCTCTATTTGTTCAACTACGTTTATATTATGGCTGGTTGAAGAGCTCTCAATCGATTGTGCCTATCTAGTGTGTATTACTCGGAAGAGAGTGCATATTTAGGTAGTTATTGAACAACATCACTCCGAAAGTATACGAGGGATCAACACAGAGGGTTTAGAGGTGGGAATAGGAATAACGAAACGTTGGTGCGATCTGAGGGAGTCGTAACTTAGTGCGAGCTAGTGTAGTTTGGAAGAATATATCTAGTAAATTGTGGTAGGTACTTGAGAGAGAATTACGACACTCAGAGCCTCATGATTGGTAGAGAAAAGATTAGGTAAATTTATAAGAAACGTAGCGGAAAGGATTCCGACAATAAGGGAAATCAAAACCTTAGACCATTCCAAATCTTGTCTACAACTTGTTCATAGTTAGTCATTAATTTCTGTATTTTCATAACTAGATCCTTAGTAGGAGATATCCAATTTGTTATTTAAATACTTCTAAAGATTGATTGCGTGAATTTGTGCGAGTCTAATAGTTGTGCTTAATAGGTTAATTCCCTGTGAAATTCGACCCCAGACTTGTTAACCAGAATATTGCAACAACCACTTAGTCCTTTTTATAAGACATAGCTGGGCGTGATCACATTTTGGCGTCGTTGTTGGAGAATTAACGGTATTATTAGTTGCAGCTAAAAGAAGTGCTAGAATTCTTAGTGTAGTCAATTTTCTTCATTTTAAACTAAATACATTGAAATTCTAACGTTTGTAATCTTGTGTGTTACAGGTGTATGCCTAGAAACTCCTCAAGAACTGGTGAATTGTTCGAAGCATTATCATATCTTGAAAAAGCTTTCAAGGCACTAAATCATGCAAACAAGAAGGGCAAACAACAACATCAATCAACAGAACGAATCGAACCAGACATGGATGACGTAATAGAAAATCCAAACAATAGAAATAATGTGAATGACCCGAACAATCAGGGTGTGGTGCCTCTTGTACCAGAAACAACATTGTATGATTGGGCACAACCCACCACTGAAAATCTAGTGACCACAATTACAGTCCCTCGTATACAAGATGAATAATTTCAAATCACAAACAATATGCAACATTTGTTGCAGAACAATGGACTATTCTCGGGGTCTTACATTGAATATTCCCAACATCATCTGAAAAGTTTCCTGTCGATACGTGTCACACAAAGGCAACCTAATGTAACACCGGGAGCAATAAAGTTGTTATTGTTTCCATTCTTAGTGATGGGGAGGTCCAGACTTGGCTTAATTCAATCCCCACAAACTCCACCACTACTTGGGAGAATTAGTCAAGAAATTTTTGAACAAGTTCTACCCACCCAATAAGACTGTCAAACAAATTGATAAGCTATTGAGCTTAAGGAAGAGAACAACAGAAACACTACAAGAAACGTGGGAGGGGTTCGAGGGTATGTTGGTCAAGTGTCCACATCATGGCATTCCAGATTAGATGGTGGGGCATAGGTTCTACATGGTATTGGCAAGCAACTTAAAGGCCAATGTTGATGCTTCAGCAGGTGAAGAAGTTTTAAGCAAATCATTCAGATAATGCAAAATACTACTTGATAAACTGGCTCAAAACTTAGGATGGATGACAAGAGACTCTACAATCACTCGTGTCGTTCACTCGGGGGCTTTGGACCCAAACAACTCCATAGCCAAAAATATGACCACTATGATGATGCAAATAAGTATCCTCACCAAAAAGATCGATGAATCATGCCAAAAGCATCAGGTACACATAGTTGACGCAACTAATGGGGCATTAACCAACCATATGTATGCTCTTGGAGTGCAGAAAGTGACAACCAACACTATCATGAAGATATGAACTATGTGGTCGACTGGAGGACAGAGGCAAGGCGGTTAGAATTGGGGGCAATAGAATCAACAAAATAGACCGGCATAGCAGCAGTACAATAATAGCAGTAATCCTGGAGATATGCGACCACAAGGTCAAGTTGTGCCTTACCAAAGGCAACAAGATACAACCAGCAAAATCAACACCTAGCTTATCAACAGCCTCAACAACAACAAATAGTGAGACGAGATTATGGTTGTCTGAAATTAAAGGAATGTTGCAGCAACTAACTGGGTCCAATGGAAAAATGTATGAGAGAGTGGATGCACATGACTTAGCGATAAAAGGCATTGAGATTTAATTAGGGCAGATATCAATGGCTCTGAATAATTGCTCCCAAGGGACGTCACCTGCAGACACACAAGTCAATCTAAAAGAGCAGGGCCTGAAATAGCTTATGGCAGTGAGTCTAAGAAATGGTAGAGACCTAGATCTAGAGCAAGAAATTGCTCGCGAACGTCGACCAACCGAAACACTTGTGCCAGTACCCATTGAGGTAGATGATTCAATAGTGTTAACTGAGGTGACAATAAAACGTGCACAAGATAGCACAAGCAAAGAAAAAGAGGTTCCAGAATAAATGCAGGTAGCACAAGAAACAACAGTAAAAGTAGTGCCTAAGAAGGATAAAACTCAAATCATATCAAGGAAGTGACCTTCAGCACCATTCCCACATAGATTGACCAAATATCATAAGGATGAGAAGTATAAGAAATTCATGGAGATGTTGAAATAAATCCAGGTGAACACTCCACTGTTTGGCGTCTTGAGGGAAATGCCTGGGTATGCCAAGATAATGAAGAATTTGATGTCTCGCAAGTTCGACTTCCAATACTTGGCCATTGTTACACTAACCTAGACATGTAGTGCTGAGACCCATAGCTGAGAAGTTGTCAGACCCAGAGAGTTTTACAATCTCATACACAATATGTAGTTATGCTTTTGGTAAAGCATTGTGTGATTTGGGGGCAAGCATAAACTCGATGCCCTTGATCTACAAAATGCTATGCATCGGAAGAGCAAGACCCACATCCCTGTTACTACAGCTAGCCGACCGGATAGTGAAGAGGACATCAGGTATCCTTGATGATGTGCTAATGCAGGTTGGAAAGTTTGTGTTTCCAACAGATTTTGTCATTCTGGACTGCCAGGTTGACGAGAAGATTCCCATAATTTTGGGAAGACCGTTCTTGGCCATTGGGAGAGCTATAATTGATTGTGAAACTGGAGAGCTAAAAATGAGACTGAATGATGAAGAGATAATATTCAATGTGCAGAAGTCTATGCGGAGACCAAGTGAATTTGCTAACTACTCTCTAATAGACGCTATGGATGTAATTTTGGATGAGGAAGATGAGACTCTGAACGCTAAAAACCATATACAGTCTATCTCGTGAACTTAGAAAAAGTAAATGGAGAGGACTTAGCAGAGTGGGTGCTGGATCTTGAAGGCCAAGGGTTTTGGAAAAGAGAGCTCGATTTTGAGTCTTTGCACTTAGAAGAAAGAAAGACTCATCTAGCCAAGCCATCGATCGAAGATCCACCATAGTTGGAACTGAAACCGCTATCACCTCATCTCAGGTATGTTTTCTTAGGACCTAACTCAACTTTACCTGTTATTATCTCATACGGTTTGTTAGATGTGCAGGAAGAACAACTTTTACAAGTATTAATAGAGTGCAAAAATGCAATTGGTTGGACCGTTGTAGATATTAAGGGCATCAACCCGACATTTTACTTGCAATGGATTTTACTGGAAGATGGGCACAAACCTTCCAGAGAACATCAATGAAGGCTGAACCCCAACCTGAAAGAAGTGGTGAAGAAAGAAATGATCAAGTGGTTAGATGCAGGATTCATCTTTCCCGTCTTTGACAGTAACTAGGTCAACCCAGTTCAATGTGTGCCAAAGAAGGGTGGAATGACTGTAGTGCAAAATGAGAACAATGAGTTGATCTCAACAAGGACAGTCACAGGATGGCGAATCTGTATGGACTATAGAAGATTGAACAATGCCACCCAAAAAGACCATTTGCCACAGCCATTTATTGATCAGATGTTAGATAGATTGATTAGGAGGTCCCACTTCTGCTTTCTGGATGAATACTCATGGTATAATCACATCTCTATTGCCCCGGAAGATATAGAGAAAACATCATTCACCTTTTCATATGGCATCTACACTTTTTGTAAAATGTTGTTTGGCCTATGCAATGCACCCGCCACATTCCAAAGGTGCATGATGGCCATTTTCACATATATGGTAGAGGACATAATACAAGTCTTCATGGATGATTTTTTAGTGGTGGGAGACTCATTCGATTACTGCCTTAAGAGTCTTAAAAGAGTGTTGAAAAGATGTATGGAGACTAATCTGGTGCTAAACTGGGAAAAATGTCATTTCATGGTACAAGAAGGTATAGTCTTGGGGCACCTAGTGTCAAGTATGGGCATTGAGGTAGATCGTGGAAAGGTGGATATGATAGAAAATTTACCATCACCCACTTTCGTCAAAGTAATAAGAAGTTTCCTTGGCCACGCCTATTTTTACAGACGATTTATAAAAGACTTCACCAAAATTGCTAACCCCTTGTGTAAATTGCTTGAAAAAGATCACCATTTTGTGTTTTCTGATGACTACAAGGTTGTGTCCGAGGAGTTGAAGAAGAAATCGGTAATTGTACCAATCATAATGCCCCCCACTAGGGGCAACCTTTCAAGCTGATGTGTGATGCAAGAGACTATGATGTGGGAGCAGCTCTTGGGCAACGAAAAGACAATGTTATGTATCCAATCTACTATGCAAGTAGAACCTTGAGCGGCGCCCAACTGAATTACACAGTGACAGAGAAATAGATGCTAGTTGTGGTGTTCACATTTGATAAATTCAGGCCATACTTGATAGGCTCGAAGGTAATTGTTTATATTGACCATGTTGCCCTCAGGTACCTAATTGATAAAAATGAGTCAAATTCGCGCCTAATTCGATGGGTGCTACTGTTACAAGAGTTCAACAAATCTGGGACCGAGGGGGAACCAAAAACCAAGTTATTGTTCATTTGTCCAGGCTTGAAGGAGCGTAAAAGAAGGTTGAGGTGGGTGAGATAATGGAGACTTTCCCAGAGGAACAACTTTTAGCAACGAGCCTCGAGGCTACACTATAGTATGTAGATATTGCAAATTACCTTGTAAGCGGTATTATTCCCTGTGATTTGTCTTTTGTGCAAAAGAAAGAGTTTTTTCATGATTGTCGCATGTATTTCTGGGATGAACCATATTTGTTTAGAATTTGCCTTGATAACATGATCCGCAGATGCATTCCCAAGATAGATCAATCTTTTATTTTGTAGGCATGTCATGCTTCACCGTATGAAGGACATTTTGGAGGTGTAAGGACAGGTGCTAAATTATTGGATTCAGATTTTTATTGGCCGATGTTGTTTAAAGATGCACACTTATGGGTGAAAAGTTGTGATGAGTGCCAAAGAATGAGGAGTATTTCTCATCGACATGATATGCACATTAACCCAATTCAAGAGGTGGAAGTATTCGATGTATGGGAAATCGACTTTATGGAACCATTTGTCAACTCATATAATAACAAGTACATATTTGTAGCTGTGGACTATGTCTCAAAATGGGTAGAAGCCTAGGCACTTCCAACAAATAATGCGAAGGCAGTTATTGGTTTCCAGAGAAAAAACATCTTCACCCGATTTGGCACTCCAATAGCTATCATCAGTGATAGGGGCACCCACTTATGCAACCGAGCCTTTGCAGAGTTGTTGGAGAAATATGGAGTTCACCGTAAAGTTTATACTCCATATCACCCACAAACAAGTGGGCAAGTCGAGGTGTCAATAGAGAATTCAAGAGTGTTTTGACCAAAACTGTAACTGCTAATCAGACTGATTGGGCGAGAAAATTGGATGATGTGCTATGGGCTTACCGCACTGCATTTAGAACTCTGATTGGTATGTCACCATATAAATTGTTGTTTGGAAAGACATGCCATTTATAAGTGGAGTTATAGCATCAACCTTATGGTGTTACGACAATTAAATTTGGGCGTGGAGGCCGTTGGAACTAATAGAGTTACAGAGCTGCATGGACTTGATGAGTTCCATTACCATGCTTTTGATAGTACAAGGTTATATAAGGAAAGAATGAAATTGGTGCATGACAAAACATTCTTGAGCAAAATTTAAGTTGAGACACGTGTACTATTATTCAATTCGGGTTTGAGGTTGTTTTCGGGTAAATTGAAATCAAGACGGTCAGGACCATTTCGTGAGCTAGAGATTCATTCCACCGGAGTTGTAGAGATTGCTTCAAAAGATGGCTCTCGCAAGTTTAGAGTCAATGGTCATAGGTTCAAACATTATTTGGGCACGGATGATACGAAAGTAATATGGGTGACTCATTTGCTAGAGCCAATAATGTTAAACGAGCCTTAAGTCAATCACATGCGTCATGTTGCGATGTTAAATCAGGCACTTCCAGGGAGGCAACCCATTGTAACATTGTATTCATCATACCGTGACGTTGACTAAGACACTTGTTGGGAGGCAACTCAATTCATAGTTGATTTTTAGCGTAGTTAGAATCTTTTCTTTTCGTTTGTAGGAACTAACATGTTAGTAGGCAATTTTGGCAATTCGTGCAGTGAACCTCACGTCGCCTGGTCCCCAACGAGCTTTGCCAGGCGGAAAGCCTCGTGTCGCCAAACGTATTTCATGCGTGGGAACTTGTATCGCAATTGTTACAGGGAGGTGCATCTCGCGTGGAGCCTCGTGCCGTATGCCTCAGATCTTGCGTTGGAGCTGGCCTCATGAGGGAAAAAGCGAGGTTGTAACCTCGCATCGCCAGGTAAGTGAATTCTTCTGTTTCTTATAAAAAAAATCTTTCTTTTGTTCTTTTAACCCTCTCCCTTTAAAACCTAACCTAAACGCCCAAAACATCACTACTTACAAAAGCTCACACACTCACGCCAAGCACACACTTCCAAAGCCTCTCCTTCACAAACCTATTGAAGACAAGCATTCCTCTGCTCTTTCTTTCATGTGCAACATTAATACAAGGGCAATACCTCCTCTTAAACATCTAAGGTATGAGTTCTACCTCCATTTTTTGCAATTTCGAATTGGGTGAATCCATATCATTGGATAAAAATTTTGGGTTGTTCTTCATTATCACAATGTGTTGCATGTCTCAAACCTATGAACCTCATAGTAATGGTGTTGTTATTATGTGAAAAAGTGGTAGCACAGAATTCCCAAGCCGATTTGGGATGGTGAGGCAATCCCTCATCCCTACAAGAACTCCCATGGCACTAGTGCATGCTAAGTGTTTTTCATAATGCCTTAAAGGCATTCCTTGTCCCTAGTGAAGCCCGAGTCTCCGGGATTGTAAGACTAGTGCTATGTAGCCGTGAACCACTTGAAAACTTTAAGTGTGGGTTGGATCACCTGTAGCCCGATGCTTCAAAATTGGAGCAAGCACCCATGTGTCATTTCTTTATTCTCATTCTAAGAAAATATGAGGTAAAGTCCGAGTGACCTCGAAAATTATTGTAAATCATATGTTGAACTCTTAAGTGTGGGGTGGCAAGACCATGTTTTGAAATGTTGAAATGTAGCTTAAACTGATTAATTCTCACTTGTGTAGATACAGATATGCCTCCAAGAAAGGACACCGATAAAGGTAAGTCCACATCCACTACTCCGTCTAAGGATAAGGCTCCCTCCGCACCTCCACTGAAGAAGAGAAAGGGGGAAGGTGAAGCTACTTCCAGTCAGGGTGAAAGACTACGAGCAGTTGCAACTATTGCAGCCACTCGTCCACAACCTCAAGGACAATGAAATTTAGAATCACGAGCATACCCGCATATGTTAAGGACTAGTACAAGTGTTGTCGACCGAGACACTACTGTTCATGAGCGTCGCCTACAAGCCAAGTACCAAACAATCCGGAGAGGTATTTATGATATGGGTTTGAGTTATGTGTTAAGAAACTCCGGAGATATCAATGTCAATCTTGTAAGGGAGTTTTATGCCAATTTAGACCCAAAGAATCCTTAGCAGCTGGTGCATATTCGGGAAAGGTTGATCGATTTTTCCGCCTCGGTGATATGAAATTTCTTAGGTGCGCCGAATGTTCCCCAGGGACCCTTGGACAATTTCATCATCTGTCCTACTTATCGAGAGATGAGACACACTCTTTGTGGTGGCTTGGGTTCGGGATAAGAAAATCAATTGCCATAGGAAATTCCCTAAGAAGAATATGAAGGCAGATGTGCAAGTGTGGTTGAAATTGATTAATACACGGCTCCTACCATACATCCATTACACTCTTATTAGCCATGAAATGACTTGTATGTTATATTTCTTAATGACGGGCCAAAGGGTGAATGTGGGCCACTTGATTCGTTACCAGATGACCCAAGTACGAACTAGCAAGAAGATTGATCAAATGCCCTTTGTAAATATGTTGGCTCAGTACTTGAGACAAGAAGAGGTAGAGGAGGAGAAAGAGTTCAATCACATAATTTCTCCATCTATAAGAGTAACGGACCTCACAAATGTCCGAGTTAAGGAGGAGAATACCACAACTTCACTGATAGAGGCTGAGCACAATACACACAATGACAACTTTATGGCCCATTTATATGGGATGATGGACTTGCAGCTTCAGATCAGGGGACGGCCGGTCACTACAGAGGAGAGGGACATATTAGAGGGGTGGTTCCCGCTTAATGCTCATGTTCAGCAGCTGGTTGGGCTAGGTGATGGATACAGACTCCCAGAGGATGAGGATGTCAACATACCTGAGCAGTCCGAGGCCGAGCTGGAGCAGTCAGATAATGAGCACGAGGATGATGATGATGATGAGGAGGAGGAGGAGGAGGAAGCACAAAATGAGTAGTGGGCAGCCTCAGAGGATGAAGGCGATGACGCAACTTGATCAGGAAGTTTTCATACACCCTACTCTTTTTTTTCTTTATATTTTATTAGTTTTTATATGCACTGAGGACATTGCATGAAATAAGTGTGGGGTGGTAAATTGTAAATATTCGTCTTGTTTTAGTTATTTTTTTAGTTAGTGTCATCTTAGAAAATTTGAAATTTTCCCGACGATGGATCTCCTAGACAGTTTTCTTGAGGGAATTAATTCTAAAGAAAAAAAACCAAAAAGATTTTCTTGTAGGTAGTGTAGTAATTCCCCCTTAGTTTTCTTTGTGCCGCGGTTCTTTTCCAAGGGTTTTACTTGAATCGGGTGTAGTTAATTTTAATTTTTAGGAGTAGAAACCATTGTGCTATGAATTGAATTACAGAGATATCTCTTGATTTTGTTATGCCTTGAGAATAGTGAATACACTGGTTGTGACACCGAGGCTCAACGTTTAACTCTAGTATAAGTACCTTAAACCGTAGATTCTTAAATTTTCTTAACTACTTTGACTAGAGTGTCGTGATAAAACCAATCATGAGTGAGTTATGTGCCATGTCTGTATGAGGTTTGTATGTATTATGTTGAGTGCAATTGATGTCTATAACTTACCCCGTGTGTGGGCAAAGCAAAATAGTAGTATTGTTCAGTCTGGAAAGTGATATAGGCATTTATTTGTTGAGCCAAATATATATATTTTACCCGCCTGAATGTCATATAACGTAGTTAACCCCTTTGAGCATATAATCCTGTTTTTTTGGTAACCACATTACAAGGCTTACCCCTTTATTTGAATTGACCATATATTTGAACCTTGTCACTTCTTATGAGCACTTGAATTGTGATAAATTATGTAAAAATTAAAGTGTGAGATGATGGTTTGGCTTTTGAGTGGAACAAATGACATAAGGAGAAAGGTGCACCGTTTTGGAAAGGAAAAAAATATATCAATAAAAGCAGTTGGATTGAAGAAATATATATGTAGTTGTGTTGTATGAAAAACAATTCTTGATGGTGGTGTCTAGTGATATACTTGTGCTTAAAGAAGTATGGGATAATATACATTGATGTGAATGTGGAGTTTTGGTTTGATTTAAGTATGGGCTAGAGTATTGAAGTATATGTATTAAAGTGCTTAATGGAGGTGTAGTCACTCATATCCAAATGTATCATAGCCAACCCGCAACCTACATTACAACCAATTAAAGTCCTACTTGATCCTAGATTGAATGAGCTCGATTAGTAGAATATTGCACTACGGGCAAGCCTATGGTGCATCATTTGTGGCATATGAATGTTATTTATGAGAGCAAGTGAATTCTTCCTATCTTGGGTTCCTACGGTCTTAAAATTTATGGTGTGTGGAACTAATATCTTTTGTTGTGTGAGGCCGCGTAATTCATGACGGAAAGGTAATTGACCTCCATGTTAGAGTAAGTAAGTTAATTGTGAATAATGCGTGGTATTTGTGAGTCAAATCTTAAGTTGAGGATGTTACACCTTTGTGCTCAATATGTTTTGAAGATTCTTATTGTGGTGAGTTAAGGAAATTGCTTAAAAATGTTGTTTCTATAAGTGTAATGATTGCTCGAGGACGAGCAATGTTTAAGTGTGGGGTATTGATGTTTGGCTATAACTCTATATTTTAGTATATTATTTGACTTACATTTATGTTCTTTAATGCTAACTATACTTTATTTGCGCATAATAGTGTCTATTTTATGTGTAGGTACACTGGAGATGAAATTAGAGCAAAAGGAATATTTAAATAATAAAGCGTGCTCAGAAATAGTAGGAAAGAAGAAAGAAATAATTGAGCAACAAAAAAATAAAGCACTAGGAGAAGCTCGTACTCGAGCTGGCGAGGCGAGACTCTGAGCTAGCATGGGATCAAGCGACGCGATGGGTAAGGCAAGGATGGGCACGCTGAATGGCTTGCGCCGCATGGTCTTAGGCGAGATGAATCTCGCATTTTGAGTCATGAGGCACGGTTCATAATGAGCCTGACCCAGATTTTGAAGGCTTATATCGTCTACTTGTTGGACTTGGACTGGGGTTATGTCGTTTAGGTCTTTTCTATACATATAAATAGACATTAAACACCACTTTTGAAGGAGTTTTTGCGATCGGAGTCAAGAATAGCTCATGGAACACTCGTTGGGGGATAGGATCACCGATTTCTACATTCCTTCTTCTTTACTTTGTAATTTATTTATGGAAAATACTTGGGATATTGCTACCATGAATATAAGTAGCTAAAATTCTAATATAAGGTTTTGACGGAACCAATTGGCTGATAATTTTCCTGTTACGTTAATATAAATTTATTGTAGCTTGTCTCTTTCTGTTCAACTACTTTATATTGTGGTTGTTGATGAGCTCTCAATCGTTGCCTATTTAGCGTGTATTACTCAGAAGAGAGTGCATATTTAGGTAGTTGTTAAACAATATCACTCTCAACGTATATGAGGGATCAATACAGAGGGTTTAAAGGTGGGATTAGGAATAACGAAACCTTGGTGCAATCTGAGTGAGACGTAACTTACTTCCAGCTAGCGTAGTTCGGAAGAATATATCTAGTAAATTATGGTAGTTACTCGGGAGAAAATTACGACATTTAGAGCGTTCATGATTGGTAGAGAAAATTTAGATAAATTTATAGGAAACGTAGCGGAAAGGATTCCGACCATAAGGTAAATCAAAACCTTACACCATTCCAAATATTGTCTACAACCTATTCATAGTTAGTCATTAATTACTACATTTTCATAACTAGATCCTTAGTAGTAAACATCAAATTTGTTATTTAAATATTTCTTAAGATTGATTGCGTAAATTTCTGCGCGTCTAGTAGCTGTTCGTAATAGGTTAATTTTCTGTGGGATTCAACTCCAGACTTGTTAACCGAAATATATTTGCAACGACCACTTAGTCCTTTTTATAAGGCATAGTTGGAGGTGATCAAATACCTTGATTGTATCACATATGGATTTTATTTTTTTGTATTTCGCCTTGGTTCGTTGAACGAACAAATACAATCGTACATGTTGTATCTGTTGTATACAACCATGTATTTTGTCTTAGTTGTATTTGTCGTGCGAACGTATATAGTTGATACAAGTTGTATTTACACGAACGAATACAATTGGCACATTTGTACTCGTTGCACGTCTAAATACAAACGATACAAGTTGGTAATAATTGAACAGTTGCTACAAGTGGTAATTAAACTAAATATAGTTACGTATAGTAATTAGGCTCTGAGTTGTAATGCTTTATGAATATATATATATATATATATATATATATAGATATAAAAAACGTATACACTTTTCTGACATAACTAAGCCGACTTAAGCAACCATGTGAGTTGTGACACTTCACTTGCAAAAGCCTAAGCTTGCCCAAAAAAGAATAATAAATAAAGAAAACCTTTCTTAGGTATAGTATAATTAGGACTTTATTACCTATTTTTTCTAGTTTTAGAAGTTTTCAATAAATATTCTAGATTTTTTTAACGATTTATATACAATTCTTTTATTAGCTGTCCAAGCCCGTATTATTTTTCTTTAATACGACCGTAATCTGTGAGATCAGTTACAAGCGAAAAAGTTGGGATTCAAATATCTCAAAATCACTTGATTTGAGCCCAGAATCTCTATTTATTCTCTTCCTACCATTAACAATTGCTCTGTATAATCAAAATAGCATTGATTGAATCGGAATCGATTGAATCGGTATTTTGTTACAATTGAAGAACAAAGTTCAACACATAACATCTTCGAGGAAAAAAGTCATTGGCGATAGTTTCGTATTACCAAAAAATCATCAATTGCAACACTCCGAACAACACTAGAAATGAAAAACATTCATATTGTTGCCATCATTATTTTCAATGTCATTTTATTAAAAAGTTTTGAATTCGATATTCGAGTTTTAATTTTACGATTTGCGTGGATGGGATGCTCTTGAATGATTAAGAATGTCCTTTGGAATTTATATCTCGAATTTGAGGGAGATTAGTTAAGTATAGTGTCGGTTTTAGGTGAAATTTCATATTGAAACTCGAAGAAGAAGAAGAAGAAGAAGAAGAACAAGTTGCAGAAATTGTATGATAATTGTATCAGAATTGTATCTGATACATCAATGCGTACAACATAATCGTATCATACTTATATCACAATTATATATAACTTGTATCTGGTATTAATACAATTAATATACAATGATAATATATTACTGACACAAACTGTGAAATTGGTCGCAAACTCATAACTGCTCGTAATAATATACAATTGTCATAAATTTGTAATAAATTTCATCATAAATTATGATACAAATATAATTATGATACAATCACGATGCATTTTGAAAAATGTGATACAATATGATATTTATCTTGTCCGGGTTTCGGTCACAACTATAAACTTAAAATCTAATATAGCATCATATTAATTATATTAGATTTGTATAAGGTATTATTCTAGGTATTGATACATCATATATAAGACTATAAGTCACATATAATTTCGATACATTTGTGATACAATTTAGAAACAAATTTGATACAATTACCCTAATACAATTTTTTTTGGGGTATTAATGTATCATATAAAGTTATATACAATTTTAATACAAGTATGATACAATTATGATATAATTATTTTTATATTCTTATAGATGTTTAAATTCTTGCAATATTTGGGAATTACTTACCTCATGATAGATGATGAAAATCTCCTCTTCAAGAACTCCAATAATCACCCAACCAAGTGAAAAATAGAAGAAAATGAGTCAAATCCCATATTAAAGACAATCTGCACAGGCCCCCTCTTCTTCTCGATCGCGAAAAAAGCCTCATGGTTGCGAACGCCATCTCCTCCCAGCTTCCCAGTCACCCTTCGTGTCCGCGACATCCCTATTGTGTTCATGATGGCCAATTGGCCCTGCCATTCGCGTTTGCGTTCTACACCTCGCGTTCGTGAAGGCCTTCTGCCTCTCAGCCATGCCATCTCCCAGCCTTCTTCGCGTTCGCCATCAAGCCTATGCGTTCGCGACGTAGGGCCAGGTCCTTTTCCACGTTGGCGAAGAGAAAAACATGGGCCTTTCACCAGCATTCTTCGCGATCGCGATGCACACCATCACGCCAACAACAACAAATCATCCAAATCTTGGTCCGAAAACACCCGAAGCCCCAAGGACCTCGTCCAATCACACCAACCAGTCTCAAGACATGACATGAACCTACTCGAGGCCTCAAATCATACCAAATAATATACAAACTATGAATCGACGATCAAAGTAATTCTTTTAACTTTCAAATATTCCAACTTTGACGAACCAGTCTGATTCATACTTAAACATTCTAGAAAGATGCCAAACTTAACACACAAGTCATAAATCACGATATAAACATATTAGAAGGCTTGGAACGTCAAACGGATAATGATAACATCAAATTCCACTTCAAACCAAACTTAGGAAATTCCAAAACCTTTAAAATTCCAACTCCAATAAGCGTTGAAATGCTCCCGAACCACCCGATACTCAGCCAGAACATACGCCCAAGTCCAAAATTATCATACAAACCTATTGGAACCTTCAAATCCCGATTACGAGGCGTTTACTCAAAATTTAAACCTTAGTCAACTCTTCCAACTTAAAGCTTTCGCATTGAGAATTCTCCTTCTGAATCAACTCCGAACTTACCTAAATTTAATTCTGACTGCGTTCAAGTCATAAAACGTGATATGAAGCTACTTGAGGCCTCAGACTGCTGCTGAACTAGTAAAACATAACAATTTTAATACCTACGGGGTAGTTTCCCCCTTACAAAATTAGACAAGAGACTAACCTTGCTCCGAAGTTCTAATAACCGGCTCTAATGCCTCTCTAACTCATAAATTCAAAGCCAAGCGATCCAAAATTAGTCAAACAATATGCAAACCAATAAAAATCTACCCCAACACTCATAATTAAATAATTTATATCATTTTCCAACACCGCTCAAAAAGTCGACAAATTCAACCCTCGGACTCACGTGCCCGGATTTCAAAAATTCTTGAAGATAATCATTACCCATAACACCAAAAACTAAAATATACTATAATTTAGTCCTAATTACATGTCCAATTTCATGATCAACAACAACAACAACCCAGTATAATACCACTTAGTGGGGTCTGGGGAGGGTAGTGTGTACGCAGATCTTACCCCTACCCTGGGGTAGAGAGGTTGTTTCCAAATAGACCCCCGACATCCTTCCCTCCAAGAACTTCCCACCTTGCTCTTGGGGAGACTCAAACTTACAACCTCTCGATTGGAAGTGGGGGTTGCTTACATCAGAGCAACCCCTCTTGTCTTCCAATTTCATGATCAATATCTAAAAATACCAAATTCTAGGTTTCTTAAAAAATTCATGATTTATAATAGTTTCCATGTTTAAATCCTTATAAAATCTATGTAATTAACTTACAATATATGGGAATTACTTACATTAAGGTAGATGATGAAAATATCCTCTTCATGAGCTCCAAAAATCACCGAACCAAGTGAAAAATGGAAGAAAATGAGCCACATCCCGTATTAAAAAAATCTGCCCCAGGCCCCTTCTTCTTCGGGATCACGGAAAAAGCCTCGCAATCGCAAAGGCCAACTCTTCCCAACTGCCCAGTTACCTTTCGCGTTCACGACCTCCCTATCGCGTTCGCGATGCCCAATTGATATTGCCCTTCCCGTTTGCGTTCCACACCTCGCATTCGAGAAGGCCTTTTTCCTCCCAATCATCCCCTCTCCCAGCCTTCCTCGTTTTGTGATCAAGCCTATACGTTCGCGAAGTAGGGCCAGGTCCTTCTCCGTGTTCGCGGATAGAAAAACGATGGCCCTTCACCAACCTTCTTCGCGATCACGGGACTACCTTCGTGACCGCAAAGCACACTAGCAACAAAAAATTATCCAAACTTGGTCCGAAACCACCCTCCCCCCGGCACTCCATCCAATCATACAAACTAATCCCAAGACATGACACGAACCTTCTCAAGGCCTCAAATCATACCAAATAACATCCAAACTACGAATCAATGATCAAAATCATTCTTTTAACTTTCGAGCATTCCAACTTCGACGAATGCGTCTGATTCGTACTTAAACATTCTGGAATGATGCCAAACTTTACACACAAGTCATAAATCATGATACGAACCGATTCCAAGGCTCGGAAACCTGATAACACCAAAGTACACTTCAAACCAAACTTAGGAAATTCCAAAACCTTCAAAATGTCAGCTTTCCATATAAGCGCTGAAACGCTCCCGGACCACCCGATATTCAACCCGAACATACTCCCAAGTCCAAAATCATCATACAAACCTATTGGAACCTTAAAATCCCGATTACGAGGCATTTACTCAAAATTTAAACCTTAGTCAACTCTTCCAACTTAAAGCTTCCGCATTGAGAATTCTCCTTCCGAATCAACTCCGAACTTACCAAAATTTAATTCTGACTGCGTTTAAGTCGTAAAACGTGATGTTAAGCTACTTGAGACCTCAACTGCTGAATGATGCACTAGAGCTCAAATTGACCGCTTGGGTCGTTACATTCTCCCCCACTTAAACATATGTTTGTCCTTGAACATGCCAAGAACCGCTCTATGGTTGCTAAGAATAATTGTTTAATACCTCGTGGACCTACCCTTGCCACCACAACCCATGTGAGAACATTAGCTCGAGCCCGACTAAAGGTCTTTCCTGCTACCTTAGCCCAAAGACCTTAGAGCCAAATTCCAACATCTGAAATTCTCTATAAGGCCCGATTCTATCATACGGACACAATATCAATCTAAACATATTGAACCTAAAACATGATCATCCACCCACGTTGCAATCACACATTGAACCGCATGACTTGTATGCCCATAATAATATCCTCCAACCATAATAGCTACAATTTCATGTATCTGATGCTCGTAATACACCTCATAACACATATAAGCTATGTTCTAACTCTCGCAATACTGCAACGATGAAAGCGATATGTAGAATCTCACAATCACATGCTCAATCACTAAATCATGGAGTCTCTCCCTTTACAAGAACCATTACGTCATCCTGAACTGAATAGTGACATTTTCTCTTTGATATTCCTTACATAAATACGATCGCACCGATTTCAGGTCCAATAACCTCGTCTCACCTAGTACAAGTTGCTTGGGCACCTTAAACACATAGAAAATCTTATATGACGCCATCATTGACTTGCATCTTGAGAGCCATCATGCTCATATAACACCACCATCTATGTAACGACCCGAGCGGTTGTTTTTAGAATTTACGCCCCGATTCCCCATTTAACTGTTTTCCCTAAGTTCATTTCTACTATTTTGGTTTGCCGGGACGTTTGGTATTAGGATTCGGAGTGTTTTGGGACATTTAGTCCCTAAATGAGAGTTTAAGAGTTGAAAAATGCTTCGTATTCGGAACAGTGTGAAGACAACCTCGGAATGGAAATCCGATAGTTTCGTTAGCTCCGTTAGGTGATTTCGGGGTTGGGAGCGTGTTCGGAATATTATTTGGAGGTTCGTAGCTCTTTTAGGCTTGAAATGCCGAAGTTTGAATTTTTGAAGTTTCCGGTCCGATAGTGAGTTTTTGATCCGAGGGTTGGATTTGAATTCTGAAAGTTGCTGTAGCTCCGTCATGTCATTTGGGATGTGTGCGCAAAATTTCAGGTCATTCGGACGAGTTTTGGATAGGTTTTTTATCGAAAGTGTGTTTGGTTAGAATTTGAAGTTCCTAGGATTGAATCTTGGCTTAAATCGGGTTTTCAGCGTCGTTTTGGGTGGTTTAAGGATTGGTACAAGTTCGAATATGGTATTAGGTGGCACTGGTGTTTTTGGTTTGGATCCCGGGGGTCCCGGGATGATTTCGGATGCTCAACGGGTTAATTTTTGGAAGTTAGAAGGAAAATTGCAGCATGCTTCTGTTGTTTTCACTTCTGCGGCTTGGGAACCGCAGAAGCGATAAAGCTCCTCCTCCTCTTAGACCGCAGAAGCGGTCTGTTATCCGCATAACCGGTGTTGCAGAAGCGGCTTTGAAGCCTCATAAGCAGAGTTGCGGAAGCGACCTGGGCACCGCAGAAGCGGAAGCTGGGCTTCCCTCCAATTTCCGCAGAAGCGGAATATTTTCCGCATAAGTGGAGCCGCAGAAGTGGCTTGTTAATCGCAAAAGTGATTTTGAGACTTCCCCTCATAGACCACAGAAGCGGTCATTGTTCCGCAGAAGCGGTCCCTTGTCCGTAGAAGCGGAAACGCCTGGGCAGAAATAGGAAATATCGAGGGTTTAGTTTCATAAGTGTGAAAATCAATTTTGAGCTCGGTCAAGGGCGATTTTTCGAAGAATTTTTAGAGGCAACGATTGGATGACGATTCCTTACTCCCTTATGATTAATACTCAGTAATCTAACCTCAAATTCAACTTTAATTTCGGATTTTTGAATGAAAAATGGGGTAAAGTTCTTAGACCTAATTGTGAGGATTTGACGGGGCATTTGACCTCCGATTTGGGAGATTTTTATATGGTTAGACTCGTGAGAGTACGAG
>MU772608.1:31722-57761 GCA_026770625.1 Nicotiana glauca | reverse complement strand
AGGGGTGCATCTTCACAGACTGCCCAGCCACAACGTGCTTCTCAGGGTTCTCAGGCTATAGTTCCAGCTCCCACTACTGCCCCACCTGCCCAGCCCGCTAGGGGCGGAGGCCGAGGAGATAGAGGTCGCCCTCGTGAGAGGGGTAGGGCCAGATATTATTGCATTCCTGCTCGCACCGATGCGGTTGCCTCCGATTATGTCATCACAGGTATGATTCTGGTTTGTCATAGAGAGGCATCGGTTCTATTCGATCCCGGANGGTCATTACGAGTTCCTTGTTATGTCTTTTGGGCTGACTAATGCCCCGACAGCTTTTATGCATTTGATGCACAGTGTATTCAGGCCATATCTTGATTCATTCATGATTGTTTTTATTGATGATATTCTAGTATTCCCGAAGTCGGGAAGATCATGAGCAGCACCTGAGGGTAGTGCTTCAGACTCTCAGGGAGAAGAGATTGTATGCAAAGTTTTCCAAATGTGAGTTTTGGCTGAGTTCTGTGGCATTCCTAGGCCAAGTGGTGTCGAGTGAGGGCATTCGTGTGGATCCGAGGAAGGTGGAGGCCGTGCAGAGTTGGCCCAGGCCCTCTTCAGCTACTGAGATCCGTAGTTTCCTTGGCTTGGAGGGTTATTACCGTCACTTTGTGGAGGGATTTTCATCGATCGCGGCTCCAATGACTAGATTGACCCAGAAGGGTGCCCCATTTCAGTGGACAGNCAGTGTATTGTGATGCCTCACGGGTTGGACTTGGAGCGGTATTGATGCAGGACGGTAGGGTGATTGCCTACGCGTCCATACAGTTGAAGGTGCATGAAAAGAACTGCCCTGTTCACGATCTTGAGTTAGCTGCCATTGTTCACGCCTTGAAGATCTGGCGTCATTATTTGTATGGGGTGCCTTGTGAGATCTACACTGACCATCGGAGTTTGCAGCACTTTCTTAAGCAGAAGGACCTGAATATGCATCAGAGGAGATGGTTAGAGTTATTAAAGGATTATAATATTACCATTCTTTATCATNTTATATGGTAGGAGATGTAGATCTCCAGTGGGTTGGTTCGAGCCGGGTGAGGCCAGGTTATTGGGTACATAGATGGTTCAGGATGCAACAGAGATGGCTAAAGTAATTCAGGACAGACTCCGTGCAGCCCAGTCTAGACAGAAGAGTTATGTGGACAAGAAGGTTCGTGATGTGGCATATATGGTTGGTGAGTGGGTTTTGCTTCGGGTCTCGCCTATGAAGGGCGTCATGAGATTTGGAAAGAAAGGGAAGCCGAGTCCGAGATTTATTGGGCCTTTTGAGATATTGAGGCGAGTTGGGGAGGTTGATTATGAGCTTGCCTTACCTCCCAGCCTAGCCGGAGTTCATCCGGTATTTCATGTTTCGATGCTCCGAAAATATCATGGTGACCCGTCGCACATGTTGGATTTCAGTTCAGTCCAGCTGGACAAGGAATTATCTTATGTTGAGGAGCCAGTGGCCATTTTGGATAGGCAGATCAGAAAGTTGAGGTCAAAGAACATCGCTTCAGTGAAGGTCCAGTGGCGGGGTCAGCCGGCCGAGGAGGCGACTTGGGAGACCGAGCAGGATATGCGCAGCCAGTACCCTCATCTTTTTGCTACTTCAGGTATGCTCTCTATGCTCGTTCGAGGACGAACGAATGTTTAAGTGTAGGAGGATGTAACGACCCGGGCGGTCGTTTTTAGAATTTACGCCCCGATTCCCCATTTAACTGCTTTCCCTAAGTTCATTTCTGCTATTTTGGTTTGCCGGGACGTTCAATATTAGGATTCGGAGTGTTTTGGGACACTTAGTCCCTAAATGAGAGTTTAAAAGTTGAAAAATGCTTCGTATTCGGAATAGTGTGAAGATGACATTGGAATGGAAATCTGATGGTTTCGTTAGCTCCGTTAGGTGATTTCGGGGTTGGGAGCGTGTTCGGAATGTTATTTGGAGGTCCGTAGCTCTTTTAGGATTGAAATGCCGAAGTTTGAATTTTTGACGTTTACGGTCCGATAGTGAGTTTTTGATCCGAGGGTCGGATTTGAATTCTGGAAGTTGCTGTCATTTAGGATGTGTGCGCAAAATTTCAGGTCATTCGGACGAGGTTTGGATAGGTTTTTGATCGAAAGTGTGTTTGGTTAGAATTTGAAGTTCCTAGGATTGAATCTTGGCTTAAATCGGGTTTTCGGCGTTGTTTTGGGTGGTTAGGGATTGGTACAAGTTCGAATATGGTATTAGGTGGCATTGGTGTTTTTGGTTTGGATCCCGGGATGATTTCGGATGCTCAACGGGTTAATTTTTGGAAGTTAGAAGGAAAATTGCAGTAGGCTTCTGTTGTTTTCGCTTCTGCGGCTTGGGAACCGCAGAAGCGGACTTTGCGCCGCAGAAGCGATAAAGCTCCTCCTCCTCTGAGACCGCAGAAGCAGTCTGTTATCCGCATAAGCGGCCCCGCAGAAGCAGCTTTGAAGCCGCATAAGCGGAGTCGCGGAACCGACCTCGGCACCGCAGAAGCAGAAGCTGGGCTTCCCTCCAATTTTTGCAGAAGCGGAATATTTTCCGCATAAGCGGAGCCGCAGAAGCGGCTTGTTAATCGCAGAAGCGATTTTGAGACTTCCCCTCATAGACTGAAGAAGCGGTCATTGTTCCGCAGAAGCGGGACCGCAGAATCGGTCCCTTGTCCGCAGAAGCGGAAACGACTGGGCAGAAATAGGAAATATCGAGGGTTTAGTTTCATAAGTGTGAAAATTAATTTTGAGCTCGGGCAAGTGCTATTTTTCGATGAATTTTCAGAGGCAATGATTGGGTAATGATTCCTTACTCCCTTATGATTAATACTCACTAATCTAACCTCAAATTCAACTTTAATTTCGGATTTTTGAATGAAAAATGGGGTAAAGTTCTTAGACCTAATCGTGAGGATTTGAGGGGGCATTTGACCTTCGATTTGGGAGATTTTTATATGGTTAGACTCGTGAGAGTACGAGGGTGCTGAAAATGTGAAAATTAGTCGATTTCGAGACGTTGGCTGGAGGGGCATTTTGGTCATTTTACCCATTTTTGCGCCCTAGCTTTGATTTTATTAGTGGAATCAGTTAATTGCTATATTATTTACAATATGAAATTGGTTTGAATAGATTTGGGCCACTCGGAGTCGGATACTCGTAGCAAGGGCATCGTTCCCTAGTTGATTTCGCACCGGTTCGAGGTAAGTGGCTTGCCTAACCTTGTGTGGGGGACTTCGTCCCTTAGGATGTGATAATTGATAATTGAATGCCTTGTATGTGAGGTGACGAGCACGTACTTGAGCAAATTGTTGAAATCCGGATTTTTACTTAATTACTTGATTTGGATTCTCTTTCATATTTGCCTTACTTTACTTGCTTTTATAGCCTGTGCTAGCGTAGAAGAGCATGTTTAATTGATCCAAGCTGCCTATTTGTTTAAATTGTCTTAACTGTGATTACGTGGAGCATGTTAGGCTAGTATTCTTTGATGCCTTGTATTGTTGTACTTAAATTTCTGAGTATTTCTCTGATGTTGGTTGCGCATTTACATTGGGACTACGGATGCGGTACTCCGGGAGTTTCCCCCCCTTGTTTGTTTACTTTGGGACTACGAGTTCGATTCCCGGGAGATCCCCCTGTACTTTATTTTGGGACTATGGGACGGTATCCCGGGAGACCCCCCTGCATTTTTATTTTGGGACTATGGGACGGTATCCCGGGAGATCCCCTTGCACACTGTTGATTTGATTACGGGACGGTATCCCGGGGGATTCTTTGATATTGAGATGAGAAAGAGGGCTATAGGACGGTATCTTGGAAGGCCCTTGTCAGTATTCTTGAAGTTTTGCTGTATTTACTTTGCGTTTCTGTTTTGTCCTGCAGTACTATATTTCATTGATGTGTCCTATCATATAGTTATGTTCATTAGTTCTTGTTAGACTTCAGTACTGTTAATATCTTGTTATTTTATTGTTTCTGTCTCAGTAGGGCCCAGACCTTTCCTCGTCACTACANCGCAAAGTCTCCTTCTCATTTTACCCCTAGTTATTAGATGTTATTTCGACCCTTCTTGTATTAGACTATTCTGGTGATTAGAGCAGTGTTAGATTTCTCATAGTCTGTGTTGCCCGTGGGTTTCCGAGTCTTGGAGGTTATTTCAGTGTTTGGTATTACAGTGTATGTGCCAGGCGGCAACTGTATACATTATTCCTATTATTTAGTTTTGATTATAATTTTTAGCAATTGTTATTACTTCCGCAATGTATTAGGCTTACCTGGTCGCGAAGACTAGGTGCCGTCATGACGTGTTCACAATTGGTGAACTAGGGTCGTAACAATCTACACGGGATCACAACACATGTGCGAATAATCAAGCTACCTCAAACCCCACATGGCATAATAGAGTAGCTAATGACACGAATAACTTTTGGCGCTTGAATACTCCTCCATTAGCAACTATGCTGAATGAATACGTCCAACCTAACGTAGAGCACACATTCATATTAGATATTCCAACGGACCTCGAGTCGATTCCAATCATCCCATACTGGGCTAACAACCCTCCACAACTCCACAATGGCCCTATTCATGACACATACGAGCAGCCGTCCAATAAGGAACAAACTCTATAATCACATAAATCTAGAACCCACAATGATTCCTTCTTCTCAATTACCATGATCTCGCATCGTTAACCCGCTGAATTTCTCATAATCTCTTGTTAAACTTTTCATGAGCTTTCCAAATTATCAACCATTATCGCACATTCGACCTCTTGTTAGGTAGTAAGTAGAACTTTTCATAGAAACTTCATCAAAATCACGCAACCGCTAACCTGCTCGAAGGATATAGACCACTTATGGAATTCCATACCGACATATTCCAATAACGCTGTCTTGGGTATAACTACCACAAAATCAGTAAAACCTCATGATACCATGCTCGCCCGCCAGCTATAGGAGTTTGTTCATTCCCTATTGACATCAACTCAAAGTCCGACAATACATTGCAAACTCGAAGTCACGTTGCATCCCTTAATGATAATCAAGCTTTTACACCCCTCTCCATTCCAAGCAAACTCTTTTCCGTCATATTCAACCTTCGTCCACACAGTAGCGATCATTCCAAATGAAATCCGTAGACCTAGTCATTCTCCATCATGATCACAAATCGCTCTAAACCTTCTCAGGTCATGTGGCTATCCTACCATATCATCCATACGATACTCTGACACTTCCAATTTGGTTAAACCATCTCCTTAAGCAACTTCTCGACCTCTATTATTCATACTTGACCTG
The DNA here is from genome assembly GCA_026770625.1 of Nicotiana glauca. Taxonomy (NCBI): domain Eukaryota; kingdom Viridiplantae; phylum Streptophyta; class Magnoliopsida; order Solanales; family Solanaceae; genus Nicotiana; species Nicotiana glauca. The sequence continues at coordinate 52,455 of MU772608.1, read as the reverse complement.
CTAGCAATTCAACCACTGTGAGACACCTCCCAACATGTCCTTCATCCCCCTTTACTGCCAAAATGCTGCCTCAAATCATAATCCATCTTGGCAGCACTCAAACGGATAAATTGCCATAAACTATGAACCTCAATAAATATCATCTCTCTCGATTCATCAATAATAGAAGCACCGATTCGAACCTAGAGCCGCAAGACACTGCTATCTCTGATAATCGCTACTTAGGCACCATTCTATAACACCCTGCTCGAAGGCAAATTAAAGGAGACCCTAACACCGATGGGCCTTGATGCATTCCAACAAGTACGATGACACCACATCACAAATGAAAATCCCACCACGCTAAAAATAGCAGGTCTCACTACTCCGTAAACTAAGACTTGAACATCCATTGTCCAATTGCCTTTCCTTCGCCGGAATTAAATGGTAAACCTCTAAACCATAGACTGAGTAATCCTCTTTTCGAGTCATTCACTACCGCAACACACAAATAAGCAACCTACCATTCATACCAACATTACGCGATAACAATGCATGAACCTTATAATACATTGTAACTAGCCACAAAACTGTAGGCAACACTAGCACTGGGAGGAAACGATAGAGCCCCCTTCCACAAGGCAACGATAATAGCCAGCTCGAACATGCAGGGAAAGACATTCTACACCACATCTGCAGTATTATTACAACTTCTCGATGCCAATTGATAACAAGCACTCAACATCATACAATAATGGGTGGGAAGGAAATGAAGGCATGAGCATCAATAGAATCAAATAGCACGACGAGGAATCAAGAAGGGAACTACTCCTAACAGCCCTGTAGCCTCTCGAAGATAAGTATACACGTCTTCGTACTGATCCTCAAGAATATACTAGACTCACTCATGACTCGTGAGACCCAAGTGAACCTAGCTCTAACACCAAGTTGTCACGACCCAAAATCCGCTATAGGCCGTGATGGCGCACAACATCGCTGTTAGACAAGCCAATAGTGAACTATCGCATTAATTGATCATTTATTACTTTCAAAATAATAAATTTTATTAACTAAAGAAATTTACACATTTAAAATTATTGGATCATACATAATTAGTAATGCATAAAATGAAAAGTGATAATAATATGCAAATTCGTAAACATCAACTAGAATATCCCAAAATTTGGTGTCACAAGTGCATGCACATTTATTAAAGAGTACAACAATAATACATATGTCTAGAATGTGCATTAGACATGATAAAGTATATAATACGATAGAGACTGTGTGCTGCAATACGTAGCCTGGAATGCAGCTCACCATAAAGTCTCCTCGGTAGTTGCGCCTACGCTCCAAGATGACCATTAGATGAACCTGTCAGATCCTGCACATTTAGTGCAGAAGTATAGCATGAGTACGTAAATCTACACATATCTGATAAGTATCTAGCCTAACCCCGGGGTGACGAGGGGTCGATATTAAATTTACCAATGGTTCAATAAATCAGTATGATAAATCATAAACAGATATGAAGCACAATAGTAATAATGAGATAAAATGGTAACTAACATAATCCTCCAACATTTGTTTTGACGATATAAATCTATCAAATCTCCTATGCTATCTCAAGAGATCAGAAATATCAAATGTAGCCTCAAACGAATAAGGAATATAATATAAATACCATGTCTCAATAATAGGGCGTCTCACGAATATTCGGACTCCTAGCCCTATTACACACGATTATGCTGTGGACGTACGACCCGATCCATAGTGGTGTGTACATTGCCGAGGCTCGACTGACGCAAACTAGAGATGCATCTCAATATATTGCAAAGACATTTGGCCCGATCCACAGTAAAGGAAGAAACTTATCGAATTACGAGTCACGTGCTTACAACACAAGTGCATGCGCATAAATTAAATATGGCTTTTGCCGTTCATCAAATATCTCGCTAGATAACTCAAGGCGATGAAACTCGGCCTAATATATTACCAAATCAATTTTAATTATATATTCGCTTTATAGAGCTAGTAAAATGAGTTTAAATAATTCAAATATTACATGACAAAGTCCTAAGTCTACTCGGACATAAATATGCTTTTAACTACGTACACAAATCTCGTCACCCCATGAGCACACAATACCCATAACTAGTAAAACATAACAATTTTAATACCTACGGCCCCCTTACAAATTTAGACAGGAGACTAACATTGCTCCAAAGTTCCAATAACCGGCTCCAATGCCTCTCTAACTTATCAATTCAAAGCCAGACGATCCAAAATTAGTCAAACAATATGCAAACCAATAAAAATCTACTCCAACACACATAATTAAATAATGGAAAAATACATAAGTTACCCCCTGAATTATGATCCAAATCCCCGTTATATACTTTTTTGGAACGAATATTACTTTACACACACAAGCTTTCTAAAGTGTATCTAATACACACCACTTTTTTGTTAACCCGTTTTTCAGAATATGTGTAATATCACGCACCAATCAGACAGTGACACGTCTCATTTAAAAAAAAATTAATTAAAATTATAAAAATACCCTTCATCTTCCTCATCTAAGCTACCATGGCCGTCTTCCTCTTTTCTCACCATCAAACACCATAGCTTTTTCATCCATCTTTTACTTAATAACAAAGCCACCATTAACTAACAAAAATCACCAGAAAATACACCTAAAACTCCATCCTTTTTGCTGAAATTGAATCAAAATTCTCGCTTCCTGAAAATTCGACTTCGCCATGGATAAAGCTCAAGTTAAGCTTCTCTGCAACAAGAAGAGATGTGAGAAATCATGGTATGTCTATTTGAGAAGAAGGAGATCGGGTGGTGGAGCTCAAGGAGTAGCTATGGTAAAATTTTTAAAAAAGGAAGAAGATGGCTCAATTTAAAATTTTAATAAACTAAAAAAAGTTGACATATGACACAAAATTCTTCTGTTCACGCGACTCATTTGTTGGAAAAACACGCATTATCCACGTGGGCAAAGTAGTGTGTATTAGATACACTTTAGAAATGTTGGATGTGTAAAATAATATTCGTTCCTAGAAAGTGTGCGACAGGGATTTAAGTCATAGTTTAGAGGGTAACTTATGTATTTTGCCTTAAATAATTTATATCAATTCCCAACACCACTAAAAAAGTCAACAAAGTCAACCCCAGGGCTCACGTGCCCAGATTTCGAAAATTCGTGAAGATAATCATTACCCATAATACCAAAAACTAAAATACTTAATTTATTGCTAATTCCACGTCCAATTTCGTGATAAAAATTTAAAAATACTAAATTCTAGGTTTCTTCAAAAATTTCACGATTTTTAATAATTTCCATGTTTAAATCCTTATAAAATCCATGTAATTAACTTACAATATATGGGAATTATATACCTCATGGTAAATGATGAAAATATCCTCTTCATGAGCTCCAAAAATCACTAACCAAGTAAAAAATGGAAGAAAATGAGCCAAATCCCATATTAAAAAAAATTGCCCAGGCCCCCACTTCTTCGGGATCGTGGAAAAAGCTTCGCGATCGCGAAGGCCAACTCCTCCCAGCTGCCCAGTTACCTTTCGGGTTCATGACCTCCCTATCGCGTTCGCGATACCCAGCTGACCCTGCCCTTCCTGTTCGCGTTCCACACCTCACGTTCGCGAAGGCCTTTTTCCTCCCAGCCATCCCCTCTCCCAGCCTTCCTCGCGTTTGCAATCAAGCCTATGCGTTCGCGAAGTAGGGCCAGGTCCTTCTCCGCATTCGCATAGAGAATAACGGGGTCCTTCGCCATCCTTCTTCGCGATCGCAGGACTACCTTCACGATCGCGAAGCATACCAGCAACAACAAATCATCCAAACTTTGTCCGAAACCACCCTGAACACCCCCTCCCCCAAAATCTAATCATACCAACTAGTCCCAAGACATTGCACGAACCCGCTCGAGGCCTCAAATCATACCAAATAACATCCAAACTACTAATCGACGATCAAAATAATCCTTTTAATTTTCGAGCATTCCAACTTCGACAATCGCGTCCGATTCATACTTAAACATTCCAGAATTATACCAAACGTTACACGCAAGTCATAAATCACGATACGAACTTATTTCAAGGCTCGGAACCCCAAACAGGCGTCGATAACACCAATCCACTTCAAACCAAACTTAGAAAATTCCAATACCTTCAAAATGTCAATTTTCCATAATAAGCGCTGAAATGCTCCCGGACCACCCGATACTCAACCCGAACATACGTCCAAGTTTCAAATTTATGAACCTATTGGAACCTTCAAATTCCGATTCTGAGGTCGTCTACTCAAAAGTCAAACCTTAGTAAACTCTTCCAACTAAAGCTTCCGAATTGAGAATTCTCCTTCCGAATCGACTCTGAACTTTCCAAAATTAAATTTCGACTACGCGTACAAGTCATAAAACCTGATGTGAAACTACTCGCAGCCTCAAAACGACCGGTCGGATCGTTACAGTGAAGCTATCTATTGATCATAAAAAGTTTGGCATGAAACAGGGGATGCTTTTGCAGTGGAGGAACTTTTGTATGTGAGTGAATTCGGTTGAATCTTTTTGAATATGAAATTCCTAATTTTTAGCACTAATTACGTCATATTAAGGCAGATTCAGCCATAAATTCCTCTTTATATAAAAATTGTAAAAAAAAAAGTGTTTTTTTAAATAGTATATAATTAATTCGGACAAAGTAGTTTCTAATATAGGATATATAGAAAGAAAAAAATCATCGAGGGTCCCCAAGGGGATATTCACAAAGATGGGATAGAGAAGAATAATGTCTTAAAGATGGTATGAAACATTTCACGGAGATTCCTTTCGCTTGACACCCATTTAACTTTTGTCCCTAGTGTTTAAAAGGTTAATAAATGTACATTTTTTGCCAAAACTTCTCCTTCTCCTCCTCCATATTTGTTGCAGAAAATTATAGACTTATCGCTTATTTGTGGTTATGATGGATTAATTTTGGTGTAGAATATAAAGTGGGTCTATTACCTTTTGAATTTTTGTGATGTTATTAGACGTTTGGATATCAATTTTGGAGTTGATTAGATCAATGTGGACCAATATCAAACCAAAAACGTGTTTGGTAAATTTTTTAATGCAAGTCTTGACGATCCACCAGGACCTGTGATCAATTTGTTCCAAAATTACAACATAGTTTGTACTAAAGTCCTAAATCAATCAGACTTCTACTTTTGACGATTCGCCAAGACTTACCGTCAACTTCTCACTCGCAAGCTATTTTGACAAAATTTATTTAAATAAGGTCAGAAATCAAGTAGTGGCAAACTAAATGTAGCAAATAAATGTTTGAAATCTAATTTGCTTATTTTAAATGGCCTATAAGATATTTTCTTTCTTTTTAGTCGACCATAAGATATTTTTCAGGAAAAGAATTATGTCCAAAAGATGGAACAAAGTATTGGTGACTTGGTGTTTGCATGCAGATTTTTTGGAACACGTAACAGTGGAATGGGAAATGTTAGAGAAAAAAATAGTGGAGTGGGAAAGATAAATTTGAGTAGTAGTATTAATTTTCTAATTGGTAAATAATTTCTGAATGTTATTTTGCATTAAAATTTTAAAGTTCGTTTGGTAGGAGGTATTAGAATTATTAACCTTGTTTGGTATATTTTTTCAATCTATGTATAACTAATAGTTGTGTATATATTTTTCAACCTAGTTATACATCCTATTTGGTATTATCCTATGTATAACTAATACATGACAAATAATGATATTAGCCATTTAAAAGTTTTTAATACTTGTATAATCACTGTTAATAACATAATTGCTCCTCAAAGTGTACTTTTACAAAGTTTTGCATCTTTTGGACCTAATTTATTCGGACGGAAAAAAGGGCAGTCTAGTACATGCACAGAGGATTTCGCGTTCACACAAGGTTTGGGGTAGGAGTCTGATCCTGCTCTAATGCAAGCATTAATGATTGCTCCACAGCTCGAACTCAGAATATATAGGTCGTACAGCTCGAACTCAGAATATATAGGTCGCGCGAAAATAACTTTACAGTTGCTCAAAAACATTCAGATAGAAAAACAAAAATAAATAAGAAAATAGAAGGTAATGTATCAAAATGCTGGAGTTTGGGAAGACAACAAAAGCGTAGGACTAGGAATTCTTTTCCAATACCTCTACGCTATACCTACTTTTTTACCAAAGTACTTTAAGCGCTTCAATTGCACTTAATTCTTTGTTTTGGCCGTCATTGTTTGTTGAGGAATACTGGTTGGTTTAGCAAAAAAAAAAATTAAAAAGGAAGTCGTGAAAGATAATAAGAATAAATAAATAGGGACATCTTAACAAACTGTATTGGAAAAAATTGTATTTAAATATAAAGGTGACGTGTCGAGATACGTAGACCGGTCAAATGGTCAAAGAATTACAACTAGCCAAGAGGCACGAGTTGCAACAGATACGAGCAAAGGAAGAGGAAGAGGCACGGGCAGTTATTCAAATAACTCAGCACCCGTACCTATCTAAATTATTTATATCCGAGAATCAAAAGGAATGAATCTGGCAATAGAAAAGAATGCAGATACAACATTTAATAGGCATTAAATGTTGAATACGTTAGAGAATTTGTATTGAATGTAATGATTATATAACGTAGCATTCAATGTCTTTAATTATTCATAATAGCCTCATTATGATTTGGGCAAAACATGTAACTCCAACATATCTATAAAAAGGAGATATCTGATCGATTGTAGGGACATGAAAAATACTATTGGAATATACTTTGGTTTACTTGTTTTTCTTGATTACCCTCTTGCTACCTAAATTATTTCCTTTCATAAATTCTTTTGATTATCAGTAACTCGTGTTCTTCTAAATCTCAGCTTTGACTAAAATTCCATATTTTGGTTAAATAAATTGGTTCCGTTACCGGTAATCTAATAATCTATTCTATTTTAGCTTAACTTTACTTGTTGCATCAACCATGTCGAGCAACAATGACAACATTCAAGGAAACCAAGAAAATCAAACAAACCAGCAACTTCAGGAAGATCCTCAGCACAATAATGTTCTGATTCCTTCTCCACGAGGCTCTCCACGGCGGTTTCGTGAAGGCATTCCTGATGGATCTCATACCGATGGACAAGCTCAATTTGAAAATATTGAAACTATGGATGAGGCTATGCAAAAACTTATTGCCTCACAAGTCAATAAAGCTCTTCAGGACTTTGTTAGCTAATTACCTGTTGCACCACCCACAACCATTCCAAATAACAATACTTTGGAGAATCCTCGTTCCGGGCTTGTTAATTCAGGTAGTGGTGGAACCCCCGGCGAATCACAGGAGGGAGAACTAGGTAACTTAGCTAATTCTGATTTACAAAATTTAGTACTAACATTGCAAAAACATCTCAAGGAGCAAAGTGATCGCATAGAGCAAATACCCGGGGTGCCACCTATGACCAAAGGGGTAGATATGGATAAATATTCACAACAACCCTGGAAGCCAAGTGCTGCTCCCCTTCCAATCCCAAAGAAATTCAAAATGCCTAATATACCAAAATACGACGGAACAACAGACCCGTGAGACCACGTGACTGCATTCACAACAAGCGTAAAAGGCAACGATTTGACTAAGTAGGAGATTGAATCAGTATTAGTCAAGAAATTTGGTGAAACACTCACTAAGGGTGCACTAACATGGTATTCTCTTTTACCAGAAAATTCTATAAATTCTTTTGTTGAGCTTGCAGAGTCTTTCATCAAAGCACACTCGGGAGCTCAAAAAGTCGAAAAGAGAATGGAAGATATTTTCAAAATCAAACAAGGGGACTCAGAGTTGCTTTGGGAAATTTGTGGATAGATTCCAGCTTGAAAGAATGACACTACCACGTGTACCAGATAACTGGGGAGCTATAGCTTTCACAAGCAATTTGAATGAAAAAAGCTCAAAAGCTACAAGGCGACTCAAGGAAAGTCTTCGTGAATTCCCAACTACAACGTGGAACGACGTTTACAACAGATATAGCACAAAGCCGAGTATTGAAGAGGATATTATTTCATGACATCAAAAAGAAGAAAAAGTAAGCTTGAAACGGGCGGAAAACGAAAAAAGGTCCGATAAAAACAGGTACGATCCATACATAGGACCTACGGGAAGAGACTCACGGTCAAAACAAGACAATCAGAGGTACGATCACAGATCGAGGAATAGAGTCTCAGGATCGTCATCAAGATTTAGGAATGATAAAAACAAAGTCACAAGATGATGATACAAGTCTAAAGGCGAGGTTTGGTGGTTATAATTTCAACGTGACCACTTCCAAACTCGTGGCTGTTTTAAGAAGCATGGGAGATAAGGTTCGATGGCCGAATGAGATGATATTGAATCCAAACAGGCGCAACCCAGATCATTGGTGCGAGTTTCACAATGACCACGGGCATAAAACGGCAGACTACAGATTTTTACAAAGTGAAGTTGATCATTTACTAAAACAAGGATATCTTACTGAGTTGTTCAGTGAGAAGGGTAAGCAAGCTTACATGAAGAATATGAAGGAGCCTCCAAAACCACCTTCTCCCAAAAGAACTGTCAATGTTATAAGTGGGGGTGAAGATATCAATGGCGTATCATATACTGCAGCTAACAAGATTTCCAAAGTAACAATTACCCACGGGAACCGGCTGCGACATGTCTTGGAGGACGAAAATATTACGTTCGATGATGCAGATGCTAAGGGTCTATTAACTCTACATAACGACGCATTGATAATATCTTTACTTGTACATGATACTAATGTGAAACGAAATTTAATTGATCCAGGTAGTTTCGTGAACATTATTTTGCTAAGAATATTACGTGAGATGCAAACTGAAGATAAAGTGATACCAAAGGCATATACTCTATCTGGATTTGATAATTCTAGTGTTGTCATGAAAGGAGAGGTAACACTCACCACATTCGCTGAAGGAGTCGTCAAAGATACAAATTTCCAGGTGGTAGATATGGAGATGGCTTACAACATGATTCTTGGGAGACCATGGATCCACAAAATGGATGTTGTTCCTTCATGCTTGCATCAAGTTATTAAATTTCCATCGCCATGGGGAATCTGTCAAGTTCGTGGAGATCAACAGACATCCAGGAGCATCAACTCCGTGGCAGATTCGAGTGCGAAGGGTGAAGAAAAATAGCAATTACAGAATCCAGTTGAGTATAACATAGCGTCAACCTCATCTGAACAAGGGCAAACAAATGTAGATTCAAGGCACGATTCCATTCAAGAACCAGAAGAAAATGAAAACATCAAAACGATGATAGAAGAGTTGGAGGCTGTGGTTTTGTTTATACACTGGCCAGAGAGAAAAGTGTATATAGGAGCCAATCTTAGCCCGAATATGAAACGTAAGTTGATTGAATTTTTAAAAGCTAACGCAGACTGTTTTGCTTGGTCCCACTCTGACATGACAGGAATGCCACCGGAGGTGATGACTCATAAACTAAATGAAGATCCATCATACCCCCTGTCAAGCAAAAGAAAAGAAAGCAAGGGACTTTCCGGAATCTTGTGATTAAAAAAGAAGTCCAAAAATTGCTGAAAATTGGTTCCATTCGTGAGGTAAAGTATCCTAACTGGTTAGCTAACACTGTTGTAGTTCCAAAGAAGAATGGTAAGTGGCGGGTTTGTGTAGATTACACAGATCTTAATAAAGCCTGCCCTAAATATTGTTTTCCACTACCACACATAGATCAATTGGTTGATGCAACTGCATGTCATGAACTATTAAGTTTTTTAGATGCATATTCAGGTTATAATCAGATTAAAATGGATCCGGGAGATGAAGAAAAAACTTCATTCATAACAGAAAGGGCGACTTACTGTTATAAAGTAATGCCCTTTGGTCTAAGGAATGCAGGTGCAACGTATCAGAGGTTAGTTACCAAAATATTTCAAGAGCATTTAGGAAAGACTATGGAGGTATATATAGATGATATGCTTGTTAAAACTCTGTATTCAAAATATCATATATCACACTTATCTGACATATTTTCAATTTTGCGCAAATTTAATATGAAGTTAAATCCCGAAAAATGTGCATTTGGCGTTGCATGAGGTTTGTTTTTGGTTTTTCTTGTTTCTAACCATGGTATTGAAGTGAATCCTGTGAATATTAAGGCAATTGAAGAAATCCCTGATATAATTTCAAACAAGAAAGAAGTTCAAAGATTAACAGGGAGAATTGCAGCCTTGGGAAGATTCATTTCTAAATCATCAGAGAAGTGTTTTAAATTCTTCTTAGCACTTAAGAAGCAGGATCATTTTGAATGGAATGAGGAATGTCAACAGACTCTCAGGAATTTGAAAACGTACTTATCAAATCCACCTTTGATGGAAAAACCAAAGGCGGGGGAAAGACTACTCATTTACGTTGCTATTTCGGAAGTAGCGGTTAGCGCTGTTTTGGTTCGAGAAGAACAAGGTAAACAATCCCCTATCTATTATGTTAGTAAATCTTTGTTAGATGCGGAGACGCGGTATCCCCATTTAGAAAAACTTGCACTTGCATTAATCATGGCATCTAGAAAGTTAAGACCTTACTTTCAGTGTCATCCTATCGCTGTAGTAACTGCCTACCCTTTACGTAATATATTACATAAGCATGAGTTATTAGGTAGGTTTGCTAAGTGGGCAATAGAGTTAAGTGAATACGAAACCATATACCAACCTAGAACTGCTATAAAATCACAAGTGTTAGCTGATTTCGTGGCTGATTTTAGCTAGGGGATGCAATCAGAAGCAGAAAAAGAATTACAGGTATTCAATAGAGCTAACCCGGGAACTTGGACTTTATTCACTAATGGCTCATCTAATGTAAAAGGTGAAGGTTTAGGGATTGTCTTGGTACCACCTACAGGTGAAACCATTCGACAAGATATTAAATGTCATTCCATAACTAATAATGAAACGGAGTATGAGGTTGTGATTGCAGGTCTAGAATTGGCACGAGAATTTGGCATAAATCAGATTATAATCAAGAGTGATTCGCAACTAGTGGTTAATCAAATGTTGGGGACTTATACAGCTAGGGAAGCAAGGATGCAACAATACTTAAAAAAGGTACGGGAATTGATAAAGCAATTTCAAACCTGGAAAGTTATACAAATACCAAGGGATGAAAATATTGAAGCAGACGCCCTAGCTAATCTCGCATCTGCAGATGATGTGGCAAGTGATGATAACACCTCAGTTATACATTTATTTCATTAAATTCTCGATCCTAAGAATGAGATAAATTTTAATAATTTAACTTGGGATTGGAGGAACGAGTTTGTTGCTTTTTTGCAGTATGGTACCGTCCCTAATGATAAGAAAAGGCTCATGCGCTTTGAAAGAAGGTTGCTCGGTATTGCTTAAAGCAAGGCAATTTATATAGTAAAATGTTTGGTGGTCCTTTAGCAAGATGCCTCGGACCTTCGCAAACGCAGTATGTAATGAGAGAGATACACGAGGGACATTGTGGGAATCACGCAGAAGGAAGGTCACTGGTAAGAACTTTAATTAGGGCAGGTTATTACTGTCCTAAAATGGAAGAAGAAACAGAAAGTTTCGTGGCCAAATGTGATAAATGTCAAAGATATGGTAACAATATGCATAAACCCGCAGAGTTATTACATCAGGTCATTGCGCCATGGCCATTTATGAAATGGGGAATGGATATCGTGGGTCCATTACCACAAGCAAAAGGGCAGGTAAAGTTTCTGCTCGTACTTACTGATTATTTTACTAAATGGGTGGAGGAAGGAACATTTAAACATGTGCGAGAAAAGGAAGTCAAAGATTTTATTTGGCGGAATATCATATGCCGATTCGGTGTACCAAAGTAGATCGTATGTGATAATGGCCCTCAATTTATTGGAGCTCAAATTACGGAATTCTTTCAAAGTTGGCAAATTAAAAGGATTACGTCTACACCTTACCATCCGTTGGGTAATGGGCAAGCAGAATCAACAAACAAGGTTATTATCAATAATATAAAGAAATGATTAGAGGAATCAAAAGGTAACCGTCCTGAAGTGTTACCTGGAGTTTTATGGGCATATCGCACAACTGCAAAAACAAGTACAGGAGAAACACCATTTTTATTGGTTTATGGAGCTGAGGCTTAATTCCAGTTGAGATAGGGGAACCAAGTACATGGTTCACACAGGCGACACAAGAATATAATGACGAGGAGATGCGAGTCAATCTTGATTTACTCGAGGGGAGGAGAGAAGCTGCATTAATAAGAATGGCGGCACAAAAGCAAGTCATAGAACGATATTACAACCGAAAAGCGCACCTCAGATTCTTCAAAGTGGGGGACTTCGTGCTTAAAAAGGTTTTTAATCTACAAAGGCAGCTAACGCGGGTAAATTAAGCCAACATGGGAAGGACCCTATAGAGTTCGTGATATTGCAGGAAAGGGAGCATATGAACTGGAGACAATGGATGGCAAGATACTACCTTCACATTGGAATGTTGTTCAGTTGAAGAGATACTATTTCTAAGGAATACCCATGGTCATGTATCATCATTTTAAATTTAATTTTTGAATTATTAAAATTTTACTAACGATTTTAGATGATAGGCAAAAAGCTAACCCGTACTAAATGATGAGTCACGACCTGTAAGGCATACAAAATAACCTAAAATTCCTGGCCTAGGGTTAGAATTATTCTAATAGAAATTCAAACGGGTTAAGCAGTCTTCATCTATAATCGCACCTCCGAGTCTCGTATGTTTTTCCTTTTTAGGAAAAGGACCAAATAAGAGAAACTATCAAGTGCTCGAGGCTTCATACTTCAACACCCAAACACTTGGGGGACTATATAATATACACAGACATGTGTATAAAGAAGGAAAAGAAGATTGAGCAAAAATAAATCCTGGAAGAGTCAAGTGCAAAGTAAAAGTCACGAAGTCATGAGTCAAGGCCAAAGAAAACCTTACTGTAGTTAGGGTAAAACCTATGTACTAAAACGGTCTATAAAGAAAAACTTCGTGTTTATTATTCTGAAACGTGTTATAAAGCAAAACCTTGTGTTTATTATTTTCTTTTTTAAATCTGTTACAAGAAAAACAGTTACGAAAAAGTTATAGATGTAATTCAAATACATGTAAAGTATTATTCAAAACTAGACAGAAGTTCAAATAAAAACTTGTCAAAAGAAATATGTGTTTTCCTATTTCTTTTACCGTATGTTAACACCATTATGAGGTTGAGACGTCTTCTTCATTAAGTGTTGAAATATAAAAGGACCCTCTTTTATAAAACTCATATTTAAATTAGTTAGTCATGAGATTAACAGAAGCATTTTCGAAGAAAAAAAATGCAAATTATTCTATAAGTCCTTAAAAATAAAGGCAAGAATAAAGCAAATAGAAGTTCAAGATAATAACGAGAAAACTTCTAAAATATTAAAAAGCTTAAGACTAAGTAAAAACTTAGCCGAAAAACTACGAATTGTTTATACAGATTTCCCCATGAAAAGACTTAGGGACTTGCGTTTCCAAAATCGACCCTCAAATGGAGCTTAGGGTTTGATTACAATTTTCCAAAATAAACTCTCAAATGAAACTAAGGGTTTTAAACATAACCTTCCAAAAAGGTACCTGCAAAAAAGAGAGAATTCAAAAAGTTCAAATTTATCACTAGAAAGATGTGGGAATTGTAGAAGGTGAATCAACGGCAACAGGCTCAACTTGGGCAGGTGCATCAATAGGTGTGGGTTGAGCTTGACTCACAGCAACAAGCTCGACAGGGCTTGGAAGAGTTGTGATACCCGTATCAGCTCCAACATTCACGAGAGCTTCAACCACGGGAGAAAGGAAGTCCTGAGGTTGCTGAGCTTTTTCAATTGTTTCATTGATCTTAGCTAACTCCGACTCCAGGTTGAAGTTTTCTTGGCCAGCTTTAATTAGGGTATCATGACGTGAATTCAAAAATGCCCAACTTACCTCAACAACAGATTTTTCTTCAAGGATCTCATAATCCTTTTCCCAATTAACAATCTCATTCTTTAGCTCTTCATTTTCGGCTAAGGCAGAGTTATAGGAAGCTTGAAGAGAGGCATGGGAGCTTTGTAAAGCACGCGCCTTATCAGAAGAGACTCGAAGGTCTTCTTGTGCTTGAGTTAAGCTTTGCACGAGCTCCCCAGCGTAAACTTCTTTTTGACTCAAAAGAGCCTTCAACTCTCTGTTTTCTTCACTGGCCTTAGATAATTGCTCTGAGAAGGAGGATTCGAGACGTTCTTTTTCTTTTTCTGCTTGGCTTGAGGAATCTTTTACAACTGCTAACTCTGAAGTTAAAGCCCACAACTGTTGCTCTAAAGTACTCATGCTCTCTTGTAAATCTTCCATATCAATTTATGAACTCTCAAATTGTTCCTTCCAATTGATCGCCTCCAACTGAGAATCACGTGCTATCTTCTCTGAATCACATGCTACCTTCTCCAAGAGGGGGATTCTGTTCATCATTTCTGTGCTGATAAGATTGGCCTAAAAAAGAGGAAGGGGAATAAGAGTCCCAAAGCTAAAAAAAATTTACAAAGTAAAGAAGGGAGAGAAGAAAAATACCTTCAAAGTGGCGTGCACGATATCATTCATTAGAGTCAGGGAACTATGGCTCTCCCGCTTTGCTTTTTCAATTGGGCCAATTAAAGGATCCAGTCATACATCTGCCTGACCCGACTTCCTCAAAAGGCTGCTATCAGCAGGAACTTCAATAGTTACCCTCCTCATAGCGGCACTTCTACTTGAAGAGCCTACTTCCGTATGACGAACGATATGAGGTGGAATTGTCACATGCGGAGTGGTAGAAGAAGTGAAAACAGTAGAAGAAGGAACAGAAACAGCTGGGGCTGATAAGGAAGGAATCACAGGTACGGGAGTTGAAAAAGAAGATAAGGGTATTTCATCTAAAACATGCCCTAAACTTCCACTACCAAAACCATTGATAAAAAGTTGATCAATAAACTCACGTGTATCATGAGGAGTGACGTCATCGTCAATAACTGTTACTGGGGTTTCAACAGGTTTGGTAAGAGAAACAGAAAGACAAGGGGAAACTTTAGTTTCATCATCGTAGACGATGCGTCTCCTAGTTTGTGGCCTCGTCACCAAAGAGCCCCCATCTTCCTCTTATTTAGAGTCTTCCTCTTCACAACTTTCCTTTTCACAGAAGAAGAACCCAAGACTATTTCTCGGGCTCTTTCTAAAGAGATAGGGGTCCCCAAAGGAGTACGGGTTCCCGAAGAGACACAAGAGGCTGCAACTGCTTCATCAATAACTCCTCGAATAGCAAATCCTGACAAAAAAAGGATGGGAGTTAGAGCAATAAAGAAATATATATATGTGTGAAAGATGAAATAAAAACTCTTACCATGAGTCTTTACTTTCCAACCATAACGTTTAGAAAGTGTTTTCCAAGACCTACCATCCATTAGTACGATCTTCAGGAATTTATCTACCCAACCACGAAAATTGGGAACATCCTCCACAACTCCCATGGTTGCTAAAAAATAGGGAGCAAAATTAGAGAAGTTGATAAACTTGAAGAAAAAGGCACGAGAAGGATAAAAGACTTACGTTCAAAATTCCACTTCTTAGGGAAGGGAACGTTATCATCACCCACTAAGCCAATAGTGGGGGCAGTAACAAACCGGGCATACCAGTCACTGTCCTTGTCATCTTCAGGGCTCACCAAAACCCTCTTACTCCTGGCCACTAGGGCAAAAACGCCATTACAGAAAAGCCTAGGGGAATAAAGGTGAATCAGGTGAGGTAAAGTAAAAGAAATGTCAGCCATATTGGTTAAATGCCTCAAACAGGCGACAACTCTCCATATGATTGGGCCAATTTGACCCAAACAGACATTAAAGAAACGACAAAATTCAATAATGACTGGGTCAATAGCTGGTTTGAACCCTAAAGTGAAAGGGTATGTATAAATAAAATAGTACCCAATCAAGTAAGAAGTAATTCTCTGATTTGGATTAGGGATAATAACGGGAAAATCATTACTCCAATGGTAGTCTTTACGAACTACAGGAGTCAAAACTTCTGTAATTTGAGTGGGGTAAGCATCATCACGATCTAAAGCGGAAACCTGGTTTCTAAGAGATTCCCTATCATGGTAAAAAGATAGTTCTGAAGGGACTATTTCCTCTACTAAAGGCTCATGTAATGGTTTAGAAGGTTCTTTACCCCTAGAAGAAGATTTGTGAGAAAAGGAACCTCTGGTTCTAGAAGAAGGACCAGAACTTGGAGAAGGTATAGATGAACCACCACCACGAGTAGACCCTAAGCTACGAAGCCTACCTCCCCTTCTATGCCTAATGGGGGCATTGGGGAAGGTATCAACAATATGAACTCTCCTAGGGTTAGGGTTTGGTGAAGACATGGCGAAAAAGAATAATGCGAGGAAGAAGTGAACTGAGATTTGAGGAATTAAGTGTTCAATAAGCTTTATGTGGAAAAAGACAAGGAAAAAAGTTATATTTATATTAATAATCAATCGCCAAAGGTAAAAGTGCGTTGATGGAAGGACCATAATAATGATAACTGGTACTTCGTGAATAGTAGAGCCGTGAAAAGGGCTGCAAAACTGCAGAACCAATGAAAAAATAACATGTGTACGGAGTATTAAGTGGAAACGACAATTGAAGCGTCAATTTTATCATAGAATTAATGGTGACAAAAATTCTCTTTTAATGAAATCCACTTCTCAAATATTCAACTGCTGAATAAATGAAAAGTGTGGGACTATCTGTATTGAGAAAAATTATATTTAAATATAAAGGTGACGTGTCGAGACACGTAGACCGGTCAAATGGTCAAAGAATTACAACTAGCCAAGAGGCACGAGTTGCAACAGATACGAGCAAAGGCAGGGGAAGAGGCCCGGGCAGTTATTCAAATAACTCAGCACCCGTACCTATCTAAGTCATTTATATCCGAGAATCAAAAGGAATGAATCTGGCAATAGAAAAGAATGCAGATACGGCATTTAATAGGCATTAAATGTTGAATACGTTAGAGAATTTGTATTGAATGTCATGATTATGTAACGTAACATTCAATCTCTTTAATTACTCATAATAGCCTCATTATGATTTGGGCAAAACGTATAACTCCAAGATATCTATAAATAGGAAATATCTGATCGATTGTAGAGACAAGAAAAATATTATTGGAATATACTTTGGTTTACTTATTTTTCTTGATTATCCTCTTGCTACCTAAATTATTTCCTTTTATACAATCTTTTAATTATCAGTAACCCGTGTTCTTCTAAATTCCAGCTTTGACTAAAATTCTATTTTTTGGTTAAACAGTAACCTTATCAGTTTACAACTTGATTTAATAACAAAATGACTTACTTATCTATCTCTATATCTATTTATATCTATATCTATATTATTATAAAAGTATGAATAAAATGTTGGATTACAAAAGTAACTTTTTAATATTAAGCATAATAACTCTCAGTAGAAGGACATAATCGGAATTCTAAATATTAGCCTTGTAATCCTATTAATTTTAGGACATAATACTAAACGTTAGAAATTCTACGTGATTACCTTTAGCTGATTTATATTAAGATCTCATTCTCTTTAGACTTTACACATAATGCAAACCTCTCCTCTTTTCCCTTCCTCTCGCTCTACAAAGGGAGTTGTTCAATGTAAACTTTTCTATTGGAGCATTACCTAATTAGCTCCACACCCTGAAGCTACTTTCTTTTTCTGAAGTAAAGGGCAGGTATACGTTTTAGCGAAAATGATTTTCCGAGTAGTGATCAACATACCAATTACAATCAATCCTGTATCATCTATGCCTTGACATTGTGTACAAACATCGAGATGCTTATAAAAAGTCTACTTTGAAAGAAAAAATTTAAAGAACAAGGTAATTTCATCAACCATTAGTTTGTAATGCCATGAATGGGCGAAAAAAGCAAAATTATAAAAGTATGAGTAAAATGTTGCATTATAAAAATAACATTTTAATATTAAGTATACTAACTCACAATCAAGGACATAATCGGAATTCTTGACATTAGTCTTATAATCCTATTAGTTTTAGGACATAATTAATACTACACATTACGAATCCTACATGATTACCTTAGTAATCCTATTAATATAATTATTTTCGAGCATATAGATATATAATACTACGTGTTAGCATGTAAACCTAATACCTTTAGGAACATGTTAGATTTTTTATTAGTATAATTACTTTCGGGATATGGGCATATTTTTGGCCATGTAATCCTATAGTTTTTAGGATTAATACAAAAACGTATTATACTGTCCAAATTTATTTAAAAACTGAAGAGCCTTATTTATTATAAAAGCATTAATATAATATTGATAAACTAAAATAGCCCTAAAATATTAAACAGAAGAACTCGTAGGGAAATGACATAACTGTAATAACTAATTATTTTGGACTACAATAACTTCTATGTTAATTTTGTTAATATTTAATATTTTAAAATTAATACAATCTTGTCTATTGAATTCTTAATAAAAATATACAGGAAAATTTAATAAATTCAATTTCAGAAGAATCTTCCATATTGGTAATGCTTTACCACTTTATAATATTCAATACAAAAAAAGAGTAATGCTAAACGGATTGCATAAAGCGTTAAAATTGAGAAAAAAATCCCCATGATAATATATTAATTACATTATATTTAAAATGCTTTTCTACTCAAATAATATTTTTTATTATTCATTTTACGTGTAATATAGAAAAATATACTCGATTATTAAATAAATCTAAGAAAAACATTTAAGAACATAAATGTGTGAGAGAAAAAAATTTAATAAAAAGCCAATACCACTAATGACTCTAGAAACATAAAGATCTAAAAGTGGAATGTCAGATCGATCTATTTACTCTATGAAAATAAAATTTTTGGTGAATAAAATTATGATTACGGTTAAATATTCAAACATGAGATGAACTAATATTAAGAATCTAAATCAGCAGAATATAAATTATATTTTGTGTTAAAATCAGATAATCAAATCTTTCAATTAATTATTTACCAGGAGAATCTAATTAAATAATGTTTTAAATTAAAAATTAATTTTCAAGTTAAAAAAAAGTCTTATGGTACATAAATTTACTCCAAAAAAGAGTGTTCGAGATTAAAAAAAAATAGATCACAGAGTAAAAAAAATTTTGTATAATATTAAGAAAGCCGTACAAGTGTTTGAAGAAGCACAATCAAAGCTAAATCTTGGACAAGAATAAGCTTTTAATACTATATTATAAAAAGTCGATGCTGGTATAGCGAAATTATCCTTTGTAGATGCCTTCGGCGGAATCAAAATAATATTCATATGTCATGCATTACTTGCAAATGTCAGATCAAGAGATATGATATTATTAGCAATAGGAACAAATGGTGTGTGAGTAATGATGTTATTTTAAGGTCGTACAACTCATTTTAAATTTGATACACCTCTTCAAATAATTAAAATAACCATCACAGATATATCAAAGCAGAGCAATAGTGCTAAATTTTTAAGGAAACCAAAAGCGATAATATGGGATGAAGCGCTTTTGGCTAAGCGTCAAACAATCGAAACAATCGCCCAGAGTTTTAGAGATATATTGGATATTATCCATGAACCGTTTGGTGGAAAAGTAATAGCTTTAGAGATGGTTTCTGTCAAGTAAGATCAGTAGTTCAAAAATTGACCAAAGCAAAAACTGTAAAAGCTAGCTTACCAAAATTATACTTGTTACATCAAATGAAAAATATTCAAATGACAAGAAATATAAAAGTAGAACAGATCCAACATTCAGTGACTTCTTGTTTCGTGTCGGAAACGAAGAAGAGCATCCAATAAGGATGATCTGGTTTTGATACAAAAAAATACTGTCTATAAAGAAGTATTCGATAAGATACTATTATATTAGATACCTTTAAACTACAGTACATAATTATCTATTTAACATGACTAAAATTGATCATTTGTGTAAGTTCTGTTTGTGAGCACTTTTGCCCTATGAGAATTATTCCCAGAAATTCAAAACAAAAAAGTATTTCTTTTTATTTTATTATTTGCAATTTGATGAATTTCGTGGCATTTTCGTTAATTGTTTGCATTTTAGTTAGTGAAAAATACAAAAATACTTGGCATTTGCATTTAGGGTTAATCACACCTTTTAGGATTAATTAGTAACTAGGTTACTTTACAAAGAAGAAAAGACCAAAAATAATTCATTTTTGCTCTTTTAACTATTAATTTTGAATTTGTCCTAGTATACACTTAAATTAGGAATTAATGTATTTGGAAATTAAATAGTATATGTTTAGAGTCAAGTTGTGTCTTTATTTTTAATTTTGCATTTAACAAAGTTTTAAGAAAAATCAAATCATAAAATCATAAAATAAAATAAAAAAAGAGAAGAGAAAATAAAAGGAAACAAATATAAGGAGTTAAAAGGTTTGAGTTTGGGCCAGGTAGGTTGGAGCCCAAAATGCCTCAAAATCGGACCAATCCACACCCCCAGTCCGGCCCAAACGTCCACACCCGGTCCAATATCACCCTTAGCCAAAACGACCCCGTTCAATCATCAATTGATCCAAGCCGACGAGGTTGATCAGATCAATGGCCAGGAACTGGGCAGTAATTAATATTTAATGGTCGGATTACCCTCCCCCCCCC
>MU772605.1:6202-81330 GCA_026770625.1 Nicotiana glauca | reverse complement strand
GCTTAATACTTGGGTTTTATTTGCAACGTCCGCAGAATCCTATTTAGAGGATATACATTGGGCGTGATCAGCTATAAAGAACACACAAAATGGAAAAATAGAAAAAAGATCAAATTTTTATCGCCAAAAGGGGTTGTGGGTGTTAGTGTAAATTTACTAAAAATAGAAAACAGATCAAATTTTTATCAAATTTACCTACGAGTAAGCACTAGATTCACGTTGGCTACTGATTTTTGCTCTTGTTCTTGCCCTCAAGGTACGTCATCTACTGATTTTGCTCCCAGCCGCCTAACTTTGCTCCCACCGCGTTTCTACTCTGTTAGAAGAAAGACTGATGTTTATCAATTTGTGCCCTAGGATAAATAATTAAGTGGTATTCAGCGACGGATTTAGCTACGGCTCAATTTCCGTCGCTAAAAATAATATTATTATTCATTAAAGAGTACATTATCGACAAAAATTTCCATAGCAAGGAGTTTTAAAAAAATTTGATAAAGAAATTAAGGCTAGCGACGGATTTTTGGTTGCTAATTCCGTCGTTGTAGTTAAATAAATTTTGTCGCTTAGTTTTTATCGCTAAATCCGTAAATAAATTGAAGGTGCCAATATTTAGAGCCAACAATTAGCGACAAATTTTTATTTTCGTCGCTATATTATATACTAACTATTTTTTGGCTTTTTTTTGCAACGAAACTATTATTCCATAGCAAATCCGTTGCTAATCAGCGACGGAACTAAATTTGTCGCAAAAATCCGTCATTAAATGCTGTTTTTTTAGTAGTGTCGTAGATTATGCATGGAAATTTGTGAACAATCTCTAATGGGGCTATATTCATTTTGTGGACGTTTGTCCTTTGAAGCTCCATGTTTGGTTCTAGTAATGGTAATAATAGTAGGAGGAGGAGGTAGAGGAACACAAAGAAGAAGAGGAGTAGGAGGAGGAGGAAGAAGAAAGAGGGAGAAGAAGAAGAGACGAATAAATTACATCTCAATCTTAAATAAGTCTAGATCAATTATATGAATTCTCACAAGCAAGAAACAAGAGAGAACACATGTATCAAAGTCACAAACATGCAAGCCTTCTCTATAAGTTTAACACTTGAAGATCGAGATAGAAGACAAATCAAATATTGGGGTGTTCAACATCAAAGTCACTTGTTCATGGGATAATTACTGCTCTTGACAGTCATCAAAGAGTTTATGATGAATAAATTAAATCCACATTCAAATTCAAAATTACCAGTCAAGATCAAGATTTAAGCCCTTGAATTCAAATTCAATCAAGATCAAATCCATTAAATTCAAGATAAATGCTCAAAATCCCTTAAATTTATTTTTTGCAACAAAGAATCAAGAAACTATAGAAATGGTAATAGTCACAATACTTGGGATAAATACTACACTTGTTATAATATTTGTAGTATTGATTATTTTCTTGATGTGAATGTATTGTCTACATATTTTGATGGTATTTATTAAATTAATAGAGTAATTTTTTGAAAATAATATGTTTGATTTTTATCTACTGCTCCCTCCATTCCAAAGGATAATATTTTCCGAACTTCAACAATTAAAATTTTTTACTTTGACCATAAATTTGAACATAGAATCGTTAGATATTTTTAAATAAAATTATATATATTTAAAAATTACATAAAAGGTACTATAAATCGCAACAATTAACAATTGAAAATATTTAAAAGGTATATAAAAAGTCGTGGTGAAAATAAACTCATTTAACTCTCGATATCCAAAAAGTATAATATTTTGACCAAAAAGTTTACAAAAATAATTTAGTGTCTCAAGAATAGATTTGGTAGATTATTCATTTGCTCTATTATAAAAGTAAGGACTTCCGCATAAAATAAATGCAACTTGTCTATATTATAGCATACATAAAATTAATATGTACGGAGGGATTGGATCTCCTTGCTTTATACTCCCTCCGGTTTACAATAAGTGTCTAATTTACTTGTAGCATGTCCATTAAGAAAATACTAAATTCTATACAAAAATACCTATTATGACTAAATTACCCCTAACTAAACATTTAATGTGAGGAGTAAGAAAACTTTTTATGAATATGTACATATGAGTTATTTTGTAAAAACAAATTGAATTCTTTCTTGATTATATAACTAAATACTTATTTTGAACCAAAATAAAAAAGTAAATTGAACACTTATTGTGAACGAGAGGGAGTATCTATTTGGTGCACACGTACATCTTTTTCCCATTGGTGATTAAGTAATACTATAAATAAAAAAGAAATAAACAAATGGGAAGTCTATTTACTCTTACATAATACATACATTAATAATCAATTTTAGACCTGTTCAAATCCAGCTCAACCGGGCGTTTGACCTGAAATTAAAGAATATCCACGTTTGAGTGTAGAGGCAGCAAGTTGAAGATAACAAATGTCGTTGAATTACGGATAAAGAACGAGTCTTGTCTCTATCTTTATTTTCGGCTGAGCTGAAAATCCTCCGACTCCGAATCACTAGTGACGGTGTCCTCTCTCTGTCACTCTTATCTTCTACATCTCACTTACCTCTACCGCTTATATATATTTATTATATGTCTTTGTTGTTCCTATAAATTCTCTCCATATTGTTTTATCCGAATCTACACTCCCTTTGCGCACTGCGGTCGGAAAATAGCCGCAGTGTTTGTTTCAGACATTTAACTTAATTTTGGGTAATTCCATTTTACTCCCTCTTTCTCATCTCTTTCTGTTGCAGCTGTCTACATTCTGATTCTTTCTTATTAAATTATGAACTTTGTAAACATTGTATTTTATTTTTTTTGATCTCCATGAAAGTGGGGGTGATACACTAATTCAGAAGCTGTGTTTCTTTTGCTTTTTTTATTTATTTTTAAATATTTATTTTGCATCCTCAACCCCCCCCCCCGACTTTTAAGGGAGTTGTTGGGGTTTTGGTACAAGGATTTCGGCTGCTGCTATGGTGGGTAGGGTAACTTAACTCTTCTCTTTTGATCTCTACTGGCATGGCATGCAGAGGCAGATCTAGAATTTAAATACATAAATTCAGCTTTAGTGTTTTTGAGATTGAACCCATTATATTTTTAAAATTATGGATTTATGTCTACATTTTTGTATTTTAATTGAATTTTTACACATGAGTTTGTACTCCGCCTCAAGAGTTATGGCTTCAATTGAAGCGGTCACTAGAATACTACATCTGACCCTGTTGGCATGCCTTACTTTTGTTTTGTTCATGTGAGAGGAGTATGTGCCAGGCAGCGGCCGAGTTATCTACTAATTGCTCTCTTATTTTTGGTTTGTTTGCATTTTGAAGCATTTATTCACAAATTTTGTTTAATGTTGAAAGGCTTAATGGTGGTAATTTGGTTTTGCTGTTGGGGAGAATCTCTTCTTCATAGAGTGCAGATGAAGTAACTATATATGACTCGTTGTATGATGTAGGGCAGGTGATTCTTTGCTTTTAGCCTTGTACAGGATGGAAGTAACAGGAGGTTGAGACCTTTAAATTCTATGGCATTGGAAGGTATTCCTTCAATTTTTTACTTTTATTTTAATAAATCTGTGTCTTTTGACTGAGTAGTTATTCATTAGTCTTCTTTTGCTTTTGAAAGATACTTAAAAACATTTACTTTTCTGAATAGGTATTTGGGAAATGCTTGGGGTAGCAGAAAACTTGCGGAAAATAGAAAGTGGTAGCAGCAAGGGTTGTCCGTCTAACAAGTTTTACCATAGAACCCGAAGAAGTGGCATGGAATTTGACTCTGATTGGACCAAGTATAGAATATCATTGACCTTTACCGCACAAGTCATCAGTTCTTCAACTTCTTTTATCCCTTGGTCTTCTAAGGTTGCAATTAGTGAAGGATATCATGAATTTCTTTAGTCAATTGCCAATTTATTCAATTACTTTAGAGAAGAGGCCTGGTCAATGATCGTATCACTTTGTGAAAAAATTGTGGTTTTAAAAAATGCTTGGTGTTGTAAGTGGAAACAAGAGAGTCACTGCATCAAGTATGTGTTCCACAGATTTGAGCCAGCAAGATAGTCTAGGTTTTGATTCCTTTTTAACTTATAATTATGTGTCTGATGGCCCCATCTTGCCTGGACTGCCAGATGATGTGGCAAAGTATTGCCTTGCACTTGTTCCCCGATCCGATTTTCCTGCTATGGGTGGTGCCTGCAAGCGGTGGAGGTCATTTCTGCAAAGCAAAGAGTTTATCAGCATTAGAAAGCTGGCTGGTCTGCTTGAGGAATGGCTTTATGTCCTGACTGTGAATGCTGAAGGAAGAGAAAGCTACTGGGAGGTGTTCGACTGTTTAGGAAACAAACACCATCAGCTCCCACAGATGCCCGGTCATATAAAGGCTGCTTTTGGAATTGTAGTTCTCAATGGTAAACTTCTTGTTATGGGTGGTCATTCCATGATTGATGAATCTGGGTTGGTCTCAGCCGACGTTTATCAATACGATTCTTACTTGAACAGGTCTGTCAGTGCTTCTGTTTTTATTTCCTTCTCTTTTTGGGGCGAAATGGACACATATTTTGCGCTACTGTAAGGTGGGATAATGCATGAGTAGGAGGTTTTGGCGGTGCGGTTCTATATAAGATAATTTAGTAAATTATCTAGCTGACCCAACCTAGACAGAAATTTCTGACTTTTGTTTTTCATGTTTACATATGAGAAATGTGTTAGTGGTTGTGATTTGGGTTGTTTACCTTGCTATCGTTTTTAAAAATATTTATCGCTGATTTTACTTTACTAGCCACTCAACTTCCAAGATATCCCAAATATTTTGCTAACTTCCCTAAATTCTCTCCTTTTTTTATCATTATCAATCACGAGATTTAGTGTGTTCGTTCTTATGCCTTACTGTAATGTAGTTTTCCTTATTTTTGTGTACTTTCAACTGCCCATTTTCCTAGTAGACATGTGCAGGAATGCTTTTGAGATAGCTTCGCCTTTACCACAAATAACAACAACATCAACCCAGTATAATCCCACTTAGTGGGGTCAGGGGAGGGTAGTGTGTACGCAGACCTTAGCCCTACCCTGGGGTAGAGAGGCTGTTTCCAAATAGATCCCGGCATACTTCCCTCCAATATAAAAACACTATCAATCCAAGGGTAATTATCATTAAAAATTTGCTCACCTGCGTCTGATTTAAGAGTGTTTCAAATAGTGGAAACCCTTGTCATCTCCTCCTCAGAAATTGTTGAAAGGAAAATAGATATTGTGGATTTAACAATATAAAAAATAAAATAGAAAAATAGACTTTGTTGATTTACATTATGGATCTGTTGGTTTATTTGCATCCCTGGCCGGAGTAAACTTTACTTGGAATTACTAGGTCAATTGACACCACAACTAGACTGGTCTCTTCTGGAAGTAGTAGCTTCTCTTTTCTCTTCCCACAATTTCCCTTTATTTGTTGGTAGGATGACAGTCTGGTGTGCAATTTGATCTGCTGATTTGAACTGAGTTATATTATTTCCTGCTTGAAATCTAAAGGTATAAGAGAAGTATCTATTGATGTTTTGAATGATTCATGTTTCTTTTTTTTCCCTTTTATATATCTTGGGCAGGTGGAGCAAAATGGCTAGCATGAACGTGGCGCGTTATGATTTTGCTTGTGCTGAGGTGAATGGAATGGTTTATGCAGTTGGTGGTTTTGGGATAGACGGAGAATCTCTTTCTTGTGCTGAGGTTTATGATCCAGATCAAGATAAATGGACTGTGATCGAGAGTCTTCGCAGGCCAAGGTGGGGCTGCTTTGCATGTGGATTTGGGGGAAAGCTTTATATTATGGGTGGTCGATCAAGTTTTACAATTGGGAATTCAAGGTCTGTTGATGTGTATAATCCCAAGAGTTACACTTGGGGCGAGATGAAAAAAGGTTGTGTTATGGTTACCGCTCATGCTGTTCTGGAAAAGAAGCTCTTCTGCATAGAATGGAAGAACCAGCGGAAACTATCCATTTTCAATCCAGAGGACAATTCATGGAAGATGGAGCCAGTTCCAGTGACTGGGAGTTCAAGCATTCGATTCCAGTTTGGCACACTGGATGGGAAGCTTTTGCTGTTTTCTCTACAAGGCGATCCTGGTTATAACACCCTGCTATATAATCCTAATGCAGCTCCAGAATCACAGTGGCAGACTTGTGACATAAAGCCATCTGGTGCGTGCCTTTGTACTGTTACAATCAAGGCATAAAAATCAAATTGCAAGAAAGAGTTAGAAGACTCCAATGCATCTATGATCATCGACGCACAATTGTCTGTATACTCAGTTTCTCTTCAGGTGTGATGATCAGTTAACCTGTTAGGCTCCTCTAAACTATTTCAAAATTTGAACTGCTTCTGGATGACTTTTGTTTTCTCTTGCTCAACTTCAATCTGATCTTAGACGGCTTCTCCCATAATTATGGCTTTTATCTTCTGTTAAATAGAAACTATTTTTTGAAGGATGTTGTACTCCCTTAAAGATATATGCTGTCACCTTGGACATGCTTTTCATGTCGTTACCAAATTGTAAATAAAAAAATAATTATTTTGGTGTCTGTTCATGTATTTGATCGGGTTCACCCATAATTTTCAATTTTATTATTTTATACTATTGAATAGCTCATGTAAGAAAACCTTCCCTTCTTTTTTTTTTGACATAGTGTGCTTTGGTTTCTTTGGAAATATCTTTTTCCATTTTTCCTATTTTTGAGTTCCAAACAGAATCTTATAGTCTAATTATTTCTATCGTTAAAATTATTGTATACGCATCTATGAGACGTTTGTAGCGACAGATGATTGTCTAAAACAAATATATAAAGAAGCAATGAATTTAGAAGGCTGCTTTGCTCGTTCTTGAGGGTGCTATATAGACTATAGTTGAAAGGTAGGAGTTGTAATGCGGAAGGGACAACCCCTTCAGCGTTTTTCAGTAAGGCCTCAAGGCCTCATGTAACTGTATGAAAAATGAGATGTTAGCTATGGTAACTGCACTCCAGAAATGTGACCATATTTGATGGGTATACATTTTATAACAACAGATCATCAAAGTCTAAATCATATTTTGGAGCAAATGATAGTCTCTCCTAGTCAGTAGAAGTGGGCTGCAAAGTTGATGGGATATGACTTAGAGGTGGCAAAATGGTTAAAAGAAAACAGACAGTTAACTACTCATATTATTCGCTAAAAAATAGGTTGGATAATGAACTTTTTTTAAAACGGGTTAAATATGTATAAGAACCATATTATCCATTTAGAAAATGGATAACCAATGGATAACTAATTGGTCTATATTTTTGTATTCGGTAAAATCGAAAGGTCCAATTTACCGTCGTTACGATGCCTCGCAAGCATGTCTCGAAGACTCGAGACCACGGTCGAGTTTAATCCCTCGAGGGCCATTGACGCTCGACCTCGGAGCAATACAGACTGACAGTTGCGGAAAGGAAGTGGGGAGTTCCCAAGGTGCCTAACTAGAGCTGACGAGGTCTAGTGGGCTAGCCCAAAAGGTGAATCAAGGCATCAAATGGTTGTACCAGCCCCATATCTTTGTAATTAATGCATTTGTACTATGTTGGGATTCCCCCTCATATATAAAGGGGATCCTTGTCATTTTTGTAAACATTTGTTGCTCAATACTAAAATACACAAGAACACTCTCTGTGCTCTCTACCATATTTTTCTTGATTTCTTTACTTCATTTATTGCTTACATTCATTGTGCTTCATTTATTATTCTTCATTTATTGCTTATTATTGGCCGCAAAGAGCCGTCATTGATTTATTATAATTGTTAGTCATTCATCGATTACCCTCGATAGCTCCCAGCCGAGCACCAGACTCAACCCCGACGCCCCGATTATTAACCATTTGGTTTGGTTATCACCTTGCTCTCAAGCTCTTATCTCGTTTCTAAATCTGTCACATAGCATCAACTATCTAACAACTAGCATAAAAATAGATCACGTATTTTTAGAATCTCGTAATCAAATTTAATTGTTACTACCATTTTTACAGTAAAAAGTTTGGAGCCCACCATGGGGCTAAAAATAATAGTGATTATTTTCTTGCTGGTTTTACTACACAACGCAAGTTATCTTTCACATTTTTTTCTTGCCCAAGATCTTTGATTTCAGGTCAAAATGTCTGATTCAGTAAAGAACAATCTTGAGAACCATGGAGAAAATGATGTGGATGTTCCAGGTGTTGGTGTACCACCACGAAACCCTGTGAACGCACCAGAACCAATTCCCGTGGACGCGGTCTCATGTGATGCCCAACACGTTGATGTAAGCTCCCACACCAATAGGAGCATACACCAAGGAGAGCAACAAGAAGTCCAGAAAACCCCGACTAGTGAAGAACGGGAGTTAGCCTTCACGTTAATTTCAAAATGTTATAGGCACAATAGTTGGCGATTGCTCATCTGCAAAGTCACCAGAAACCTCACAGCACGGTAGCACTAGGGGCGACCCCCCAGCCGAGCAGGTACCCGAGAGATCAAGCAACAACGGGTCAGCAATCGACCCCACCCTCATAAAGATGTTTGAGGACCTCACAAAGAGGATCGAGTCGGACGAGAAAAAGATTGAAGCCAACGATAAGAGGGTGGGGACCTATAATTCTAGAGTCGACCAAATCTGGGTGCACCCCCGGTCCTAAAGGGTATAGACTCGAAGAAGTTCGTACAGAAGTCGTTCCCACAAGAAGCGACCCCGAAATGCATTCCAAAGAAGTTCAGAATGCCAGATCTTCCGAACTACAACAAAAACTCTGAACCCAATGAGCACGTTACCGCTTACACTTGTGCGGTGAAGGGAAATGACCTAAAAGATGGCAAGATCGAGTCTGTCTTACTGAAGAAGTTTGGAGAAACGCTTTCTAAAGGGGCAATGATGTGGTATCACAACCCGGACCCAAACTCGATATATTCATTTGCCATGCTGGTAGATTCTTTTATTAAGGCACATGCTGGTGCCATCAAAGTAGCAACAAGGAAATCCGACGTCTTCAAGATTAAGCAGAGAGAGAAAAAGATACTGCGAGAGTTCGTATTTCGCTTTCAAATGGAATGGATGGAACTACCACCAGTCTCGACGACTGGGCAGTGCAAGCCTTCACTTAGGGTCTGAATGAACTAAGCTCGGTGGCTTCGAAGCAGCTGAAATAGAATCTGGTTGAATATCCTGTTGTGACCTGGTCGGACGTTCACAACCGATATCAGTCAAAAATTAGGGTCGAGGACAACTAACTAGGAGCCCTCTCGGGCTCTGTATACCCAAGCAGGCTTCTGGCGAAGGAGCCAAAGTCGAACAAAGAAAGGTACCAGCCATACACCGATGACAAGAGAAACGCCCCGAGGCGCAACATACCCCTCAATGATCGAAGGATGGATCGAGGACAGAATCCTCGGGGACTCGTCAACAGAGCCGGTTTTGATAGGCACACAGGGCCAACGGAGGCACCTCGCTTGTCGGGAATAAGATCCTTCGCAAAGGAATTATAACTTTGTGTGTGAATTTCACAACACGCACGGCCACAGTACCGAGGATTGCCACCAGCTCTGAGAAGAAGTAGCCAGACTACTCAGTAAAGGTCACCTCCGAGAATTCCTAAGCGACTGGGCCAAAAATCAATTTCGAAAAAAAGAGGCGGCCAAGAAGAACGAAAAGAATGAGCCACAACATGTCATCCACATGATCTTGGGGGGAATTGATGCTCCACAGGAGCCCATGATGAGAAGAACAAAAATATCATCACCAGAGAAAAGCAAACTCGGGGTTACATATATGTTTACCGTGAAAACGGTAATAACAATTACATTTGTTAACGGGACTCCAAAAATACGTGATCTATTTTTATGCTAGTCGTTTAAGAAGTTGATGCTAGATGTATGAAGTTTAACAGCGAAACACGAACTAAAGCAGAGTTATAATCAAACCAAAGGGGCTGGTTATTCGGGCCTTGGACTGACCGATGAGGGACCTTGAGGTTGATGCCTGGGATCGGGCTCGAGCTATCGGGGGTAACCGAGAAAGGGCTAATAGTTAGGATATAATTTATGGAGACTCTTTATGGTCAATGATAAGGAATAAATGTAGAACAAGTATGAAGATAATAAAATAGAGCGACGATCTCGAGCGAGTAAGTTAGAAAGAAAAGAGAGAGAGAGAGTTATTATTTCGTGTAGAATAGTTGGAGCAACAGCCGCCCTTTAAAAAGTTATGAGGTTCCCCTTTATATAGGAGGGGAAATCCAACATAGTACAAAATAAATTAATTATAAAGGTATGGAGATGGGACGACTAGACACGACACCTTGATACAGGCTCCGGGCAGACCGGCTTTGTCAGACTTAGCCGCGTGCCTAGGGAATTCCCCGTTTGATTCTATCCTCGACCAGTATTCTCTTCAGGTCGGGCCTCGACGAGCTCCGGGGGTGGGGGGGTCGGTCACAGATTCGCATCCTTGAGGGCCTCGAGGTGTTCTTCTGAAGTGACTTAACAACAAGAAATTGGACCCTCTGATTTTACCGCATATAATACCCGAGGATGCTCTCATATTAAGCGAAGAGGACATTGAGACCTTGTTTCAGCCTCACAATGACACACTGGTAATCTCTTTCCTTGTTAATACATTTCAAATTAAATGTGTACTTGTGATCCAGGTAGCTTAGCCAACATTATCAGGTCGAGGGTGATAGAGCCTCAGACTGCTTGACAAAATCGTACCCGCCTCTCGAGTCCCCAATAGATTCAACATGGCAAGCGAAACAATGAAAGGGGAAATCACCCTCCCAGTCAATGTGGTCGGCACAACCCTAAATGCCAAATTCCATGTCATCGAATGAGACATGATGTACAATGTCTTGCTCGAAAGGGCATGGATACACTGCATGAGAGCAGTACCATCCACCCTCCATCAAATGATGAAATTCCCGACAAAGGATGGGATTAAAACCATCTACGGGGAACAACATGCGACAAGAGAAATGTTCATGGTGCACGATGTAACGTCGACACCAGTACCTCTACCCTCGAACGAACCAAAGGGTGATCAAACAGTAAAATAGCGATAGCAAACTACATCTTCCATTGAGCCTGACTGAACAATGCATAGGACCGTACCGTGTCTTTACCACAGGCGACTAAAATGTATCGGGGCTCAAAACATCGCCGGCACATTCTATGTTAAGGTATGACCATCTCCCTTTTCTTTCAATTACACTATATGCTAACCTAAGTGCAGGTATCTGATCAAAACAGCCGAAGCGCTTCCCAACTCGAAGGCCTTAGTTTTCAAAAGCATGCGTTGCACTCTTTTCCTTCGATCAGGTTTTTATCCCAATAAGGGTTTTACTGGTAAAGTTTTTAACGAGGCAACACCCATATGCTACCTAAGGAAGACCCAACAAGTATTCAAGACTTCCTTTGCAGTCGACCTCGAATGCCGGGGGGCGTCCCCTGAAAGGTCACCTACTCAGAAAAGCCAAGATACGCCAAATTGGGTCTCGATAGGAAAATGATGCACCGGGTCGAACGATCGAATGAACCGTGTCCGTATAGAACACCCAGGCCCCTGACAGCAAAAACATGTATACATGTATACTTTTACCAAGTAATCAAAGAATACTTTCCATCAAAGCATTTCACACTTCGAAAGAAACTCGACATTTCTGTAAAAATGGCTCCACTGCAAAAAACGTCCTGAATACTCGGGGACTGGCGTCAACAACTTGGAATAATGTGACCCCCGGGTCGGAGCTCCTAACTTGTAAGCCCTCAATGAGGCAACATCAAGATCACAGAACAACTCCAGAGAAAAAACATCCCGAACACTTGGGGACTGGCGTCGAAAACCCAAGACCACATGACCTCCGGGTCGCAAGCCCCAAAATCGTAAGGCCTCAATAAGGCAATTCCAAGTTTACAAGTAATGGTTCCCGAGCTAAGGACCCTCGATGACTCGGGGACTGTCGCCAATCACCACTTATCAAAAACCCGAGGCCATAAGACCCCAAGGGCAGACTCGATCCCGTAAGACCTATATAAGGCAACGATAATGTTTGTAAGACCTCAAGTAAGGCATGAACCGCACTTGTACCAAGTGGCAATATCTGTAAGACCTCAAGCAAGGCATGAACCATACTTGTACCAAGTATTCAAAACTGTAAGATCTCAAAGGCATGTAAAACTTATAAGACCTTACTAAAGGCATAAACCCGATCTCAAAGTTAAGGCTATATATCGAACTCGTAAGACCCCTAAAAGGCATACCCTTGATATAGACGCCAAAACTACTTCACTCGGGACTAAAAGGCTCCGGCCAAACACAAATGACTACGGTCACAAGGCTGTACCAACCAAACTAATGTGACTCGGGGATGCCCGACCGTCGTTACAAAATCACAGGCCTTCAATTACTTTGAATCTACTTTGAAAAGAACCAGTTAAATAGGCTACCCTCGACATAGGAAAAAGAGCTTCGACCATGTCAACTCCAAATTATAGGCTTTGAGATACTCAGCCGCCGAGCCAAACCTCCGGAGGTGCTCGATCATGGCCACACAACGACTCATAATCGAGGTTTTTATCAAGCCGTCGAAGAGTCAGGAAAACACAATCTCAAAAATCCTTAACGAGGGAAAAATAAAGCCTATAAAAAAGGTCGCATTGACCCAAATCATAAGAGTCATTGTCGTCAACCCACATGAAAGGTCGCATCGACCCGAAGTATAAGAGCCATTATCGCCAGCCCACATGAAAGGTCGTACTGTACAAATGCGTAAGAGCCTAAGGTACAGCTTAAAATCCAAAAACTTGAGGGTTAAATGAGCTCGAGTCGATACCCGACTCGGAGACTGGGCCGCAAACAGCTGACCAAACATGCCTAAGAGCAAAAACGTAAGAGCGCGAATGCCAGCTTATACTAAAGGTTGCATCGACCAAGCGCGTAAAAGTCTACGAGCCAACCCAATGAGCCTCAGGGCCATACTATGAATTTGAGGATTCCTTATAATTCAAAGACCAGTTCATCTGGCCAAATTCAAGGCAAAAAGAAATGCAAAAAAAATAAAACCACAAAGTTTCCTTTTATACACATATGCGAAAAAACACAAGCTCCATTTACAAACGTACTTTGAAAGTACTATATGCAGAATCAAAAAGCAAAATCTATTTCCCCCTTAGGGACTATGGCCCGTCGGCCTCATCTTTGCTATCCTCGGTGTTGGACAGAAGTAACCGAGCACCACGATCGCCCGCCCTCGCCCGCGTCAAATCTTCCGAGAGGTCAAAGCCCCTAGCACAGATCTCCTCGAGGGTTTTCCTTCGAGATTTACACCGAGCATATTCTTTGCTCTTGTCCTCACAGTCAAGAGTCCTTCTTAGCTCAGCTTGAGCATCGCAGCATCTTTCAAATAGATCGTCACCTTCTGGTGAGCCTTAGTTCGGCTCATTACGGCTTCAGCCCGGGCATCCACAACTTTGGCCTTGACCTTCAAAAGCTCGGACTCGAGCTTCATAACCATATCCGTTCGAACCGAGGTATTATCACGAGCTAAGCGAAGTTGAACCTCAAAGGTGGAGGCTTTAGCCAGAGCACCCTTTCCCCCTGAAGCCTGAACCTCCGCCTGAGCCTTTAACTCATCATACTTATGCTTGGCTCGGCCAGCTTCATCCCGAAGGCACTCCAGGTCCTCCATCTTTTTTTGCAACTGAAATAAACGAAACATTAGCCTCGGGAAATAGAAGAAGGAACACACACTCACTCGGAACAAAAACTACCTACTCCTTTAAGTAGCTCTCATAATTTTTGAGCTCCGACTCACCTCATACCGTAAGCGTGCCAACTTAACTTCCCTTTCATTGCAAAGGAGCCTAAGGGATTTCTCTGCATCCAGATCTTTCCGCAGCCTGGCCTCACGGTGAAGCGGCTCAGACTTAAGCTTGTCAAAGGCCTGCAAAGGAAAACTCAATAAGGAGGGGAAGGTGTGAAACTCGAAAGGCCTGTGCCAAAACTCACCGCAGAGTGAAGCCACTAGGCTTGCTGGAAGGTCGAGCTCGCATCTGCTATCCTAGTTCCCTCAGCTCCAAAAGAGTTGACCCCGATCAGGGCACGGTCGCTCGATACATACAATCCCGAGTTTCGAGTATCTCTCGAAGTACCTTCGATGGAAAAAGAAGACGGCAGTAGAGGAGAAACTGCCTTTCCAAATCCAGAAATCACGGGCGCAGCAGGCTCAGTCAATACTTCCATTCCGAGCCCCCGATCCGGGTTCGCCTTACTTTGAGCACTGTCGCCCTGCAAAGGCATTTCTTGCTTATTGTTATCATTCTTTAGCCCAGAAGTTGGCAACCCTTCTCCCAGGCACGGCGTCGCCTCAAAAGGCTCCTCGGTGCCTACAATAATAGGGTTAGTACCCAAAATGAGAAAGTGCATTTCCAAATGAAAAAAGAGAAGGTAATAAATCACACAACACATACCATGATGTTTTGCTTCCCATCTGTCCCTAGACAAAGCTTGCCACTTACGCTCATCGTAAGTCAAGCGGGTCGCCAACTCCCGAGCCCAATCTGGCATATCAGGGACCTCGCACGGAATCCATGAAATTGTTGCAGAAGAGGAAAGGAAGGCGCATTTACGGATCACACCTTCACCATAAGTAAAAAAACTGCGAAGGCACAAGTGTACCACTCACGTGTATAATTCCATTCCTTAGGGAATAGCATAAACTCTATGGGATAATATCAACAATTTGTACTCAGAAAAATCGGCTCATGCACTCCCGATCTCCATCTTCTTCATCATCAACAACGAAAGATGTGGTCAACTGGCATCGTAAGGTTAGCAGACCTTGATGGTGAAAAGGTCGGTACAGCCTGATAAGATGACTGAGCGTGAATTCAAGCCCTGCCTTTTCCCCAAAGAACATAATCATCAATACTATCCACCAAAATGACGGGTGAATCAGTGCCAAGGTAACCTGATACTTTCGACAGAAGTCAAGCACAACCCTATCAAGAGGGTCCAGCGTGAAAGGATACTGTACACATTCAAAAACCCCTCGGCACGGTTTGTGATTCTCTCTTCCGCAGAAGGTATCTGCATTACTACCTTTCCCTCCCCATCCACAGTCTTTCCTCACTAACTCAAGGTGTCCCCCTCTTATCGAAAAAGTAAATTTAAAGGTATGCTCTCGTTGATCCTGAGCATCAGGGTTCTTTTATGACGAGAAGCCCCCTTTCAAAGCAAAATGCCCCGAGTCAGGCCCACTTGGTATCAGCGGTGCTCCGCCAATAAGGCGAGAACCGGAGGCAGAACTCTCTTCTCCTTGCCGGACGAATCCTGATGTAGCAGTCATGATTGTGGTAAAATTAAAGAACTGGCGTAGGAATTTGGGCAAAAGCGTTAATACTGAAATAATGGAAGGCCTAGCACAGGAAAAGAGGGTAACTACTCAGAATGGAGGAATCTCCAAAAAGGCAAGGACAACCCTATATATGGAAAAAGTGGCGATGATCCACCTGCCTCAAAGGCTGATTAAAAATATTGGCTGAAATTACTTTTGGAAGATCTGCCGGCGGGATCGCCTCGGTCACTTCGTAGCCGTGTCGTACATTTAACGATGCCATGTGACCCCCCCCCCCACCAACCAAGTCACGAGATGGTACCCGATATCGAGGACATCCATCAAAAAGAAATTAGGGTCCACGAAGCCAATGCTATACCCGATCTCGAGGACCTCCATCAAAAAGAAGTTAGGCTCCAGGAAGCCATTGGCATCATCGCAAATCCCAAGATGGTACCAGATCTCGAGGGCCCCCATCAAAAAGAAGTTAGACTCCAGGAAGCTAATGCAATCGCTATATGTCCCGAGATGGTACCCGATCTCGAGGACCTCCATAAAAAAGAATTTAGGCTCCAGGAAGCAATTGGCATCATCGCAAGTCCCGAGATGGTACCCGATCTCGGGGACCTCCATCAAAAAGAAGTTAGGCTCTAGAAAGCCATTGGCGTCATTGCAAGTCCCGAGTTGGTACCCAATCTCGGGGACCTCCATCAAAAAGAAGTTAGGCTCCAGGAAGCCAATGCCATCGCTATACGTCCCGAGATGGTACCCGATCTCGAGGACCTCCATCAAAAAGAAGTTAGGCTCCAGGAAGCCATCGACATTATTACAAGTCCCGAGATGGTACCCGATCTTGAGGACCTCCGCCAAAAAGAAGATACGCTACAAGAGGCCATTAATATCATTACAGGGCTAGAGATGGTACCTGTTCTCGAGGGATCCTCTCAAGAAGAAAATAAGCACTAAAACTCTATTCATATGGGCTTGGCCTCGAGATACCATCTAAAGTCGGGTAAGATCTCATCCGAGACCTATCTGCAATGCCGTAAGGCTACCCACGCCGAGTCCAAAAAAAGTCCCCAAGTAGCCCGAGCTTGAGTGAACCCCCACTCGGGGACTGCCCTCGAAAGCCTAAAGGCTATCTTTATTCTTAGGCATCCGAGCAAGCCCCCCCCAACCTCAAAGACTATTACGAGGTCTAGAAGGCTAAGTCTCATACTGAAAGTTCGAAATCCTACTCTTATTCAACTCGAAGTTGGGGATCCCAATGACCCGAGTTTATCAAACCCATTCGGGATCGGATCAAGGTACGACAAAGGGTTTTATGGGGAATCGAGTTAATCAATAAAGGGCTAGAAGAAATGCTCGCACTCGGGCTCGACATTCACACCCATCGGTGGAGTCATGCATTCGAATCCTCTACAAACGAAGATATAAGAAAACATAGCATAAATCAGAAACAGATTAAAGAGACATATTTATATTTATAGGCACATGATTACAAAAGCCTGCGAGGAGTCCTTACACAGAAACAAAGAAGCAAAAAGTGCATATATTATTAAAGCCTAGAGCCTAGCCTATTCTCGAGTAAGCATCCTCGGCAGCAATGTCTCCGAACATCATCTCCTCGGGGGCCCATCTTGATCTTCAGAATGGAATCTTTAAGGGAGAAGATGAAGAAGAGGAAAGTGATGCAGAAGAAGTAGAAAAAAGATGAAGAAAAAGCCATAGCTCGCCAAAGAGCAAAAACTTTTTCAAGCCGAGGAAACCACGACCCGATGGAATATTTGGCGAGCGCCAGCCTTACCTGCATGGCCAATTTGAGTCCACTTCTTGGAACATTATGCTATACAGGTTAGCGGCCGGTAAGTTCCATTTCACCCCACAGAAAGCAAAAGGGATGAAGTGCCACACCAGGCCGGAGTAGGGAGGTGAGCAGCGGTGTATAGTCCGAACACCCTCTTGAGCAGTAGTGTAGAATCCAAATATCTTCTTGAGTCGGAAGAAAATCGGCCCCCTATCTCATTGCCTCAAGCCAACGATGACAGCAGCTACAACAATAACAACAACAACAACAACAACAACAACAACAACAACAACGACAAGATAGTATAATCTCGATCGGCAAGGGAAAGTCCAGGCAAAAGGCCATAGCGTGGCCGATGAGAACGCCGCCATGTAATTTTAAGGTCGTGGGCCCCAAACATGGTGGATAACAATGGATGAGGATGGTGAGAAGAAAGGGATGGAAAGATACTGAAAGGAACTTAAATAAAAAGGTGGTTCCAGGAGGCCCCCATTTATAAGGGGTGACGGTGTAACCGACAACGCCATCAGTGCCTTTGAGAGACAGATTGGCAGGCGCAATCAATGCATTTTTGGAAACTGAATCGACGGTGATATTATCACTTTGAAGAATAAGAATCGGCAGTGCATTGAATGTCGCTGAAAAGACAAGTTAGTGGGACGCCTTAGTTATCGCAAAGGCTTACGTCATAAGTGTGACATCATCGCGGGAAGTTCGAAGAAATGGGTATCAAAGTTATTTCTCATCATTCCACTCTAAGAACGTGGGGACTATCTGTATACGGTGAAATCGGATGGTTCAATTTACCTTCGTTACGATGCCTCGCAAGCATGTCTCGAAGGCTCGAGACCACGGTCAATTTTTATCCCTCGAGAGCCTTCGACACTCTACCTCGGAGCAGTATAGACTGATAGTTACGAAAAGGAAGTAGGGAGTTCCCAAGGCGCCTAACTAGAGCTGATGAGGTCTAGTGGGCTAGCCCAAAGGCGAATCAAGGCATTAAATGGCTGTACCAGCCCCATATCTTTGTAATAAATATATTTGTACTATGTTGAGATTCCCCCTCATATATAAAAGAGATCCTTGTTATTTTGTAAACATCTGTTGCTCAATACTAAAATACACAAGAACATTCTCTCTGTTCTCTAACACATTCTCTTGATTTCTTTACTTTATTTATTGCTTACATTCATTGTGCTTTATTTATTGTTCTTCATTTATTGCTTATGATTGTCCATAAAGAGCCGTCATTGATTTATTATAATTGTTAGTCATTCATCGATTACCCTCGATAGCTCCCAACCGAGCACCAAACTCAAACCTGAGGCCCCGATTGTTAACCATCCGATTTGGTTATCACCTTGCTCTCAAGCTCTTATCTCGTTTCTAAATCTGTCACATAGCATCAACTGCCTAACAACTAACATAAAAATAGATCACGTATTTTTAGAATCTCGTAATCAAATTTAATTTTTATTATCATTTTCACGGTAAACACTTTTACATTTGTAAAGCCTCAACTTGGGGGTTCCTCAAGCTAGGGAGACTAAGAATTTTCCCAAAAGTGATCATATGCAAGAAGTCATGGATAATATGGTTACCCATATTATCCGCCGGTTAACCCGTTTTTTATCTGTATTAACTATGGGTCGGGTTGGATAATTTATTCATTTTTTCATTATCCGTTTTCGATCCGACCCGCCCGTTTGCCACTCCTAGATATGACTATGCCATTTTCTATTAAAAGGGGAAAGAAGATGTAGGGTTGAGCACAAAATTGCACTTTCATTTCCGGGTCACTGCCAGCTATTACAACATGTTAAAGATTTGTACTAATGACAACATATCCAGTACTATCACAATGCATTAGAGCTAAAGATTCATACTTATAATATGATAAGATATCCAGTACTATTAATGAATTGGAGGAAAATGCAGACTCTAAGCCAGGGTATGAATGGAGAAATGCTTTCTTATACAATAATGGTAAAGCAGTGATTAGTAAGTATTGAGCTGAGCTAAAATTAATTTTGATGATTAACAAAGAGTTATTAAAGAACCGGATCTTTTGCAGATATTTTCGATGCAATAAACAAGGTTGATGACTTGTCAAGGTGATGTTAAAGAACAAGATTCCTCAATGAGTTGATCAGGACTCAGGAGCTATATTTATAGTGCAAGAAGAATTCTTTGGAGTTTTTTTCGCTGGCTACAAGTATTGTACTAGCCAGAAGAAGTTGTGTTCAACAAGGATCTATTTATGGGAATACTTGCATAGAAGAAAAGGCGTGTAAAGTTGGAAATATTTAAGGAAATCAAGTATAGTTGGGACTGTTTTCTTAACCGATATATTTTAGGTTTAGGAGAAAATATTTGAGAAGATTTTTGGCCCAACTTCATGCTTATATAGAGCATCATTTTGCTGCTATTATTTCTAACAATATTTTGCACAAATACTGCAGAATACTCTTGGTAAATAGCAATCATATCAAAAAGGTGCTTTCACG
This sequence comes from Nicotiana glauca, assembly GCA_026770625.1. Taxonomy (NCBI): domain Eukaryota; kingdom Viridiplantae; phylum Streptophyta; class Magnoliopsida; order Solanales; family Solanaceae; genus Nicotiana; species Nicotiana glauca. The sequence goes on along the minus strand of MU772605.1, from coordinate 61,659 downwards.
GATTCAAGCTGCACAATTGAAAAACCTGGTCTGAAGATGATGTCTAGTTCTTCAGTTGTTGAGTCTTGATTTATTATTCCTTAATTGTAACCTATTTTTCTTTAGAGAATTGTATTAGTAGATTATCAAATTCTATTATTTATTTAGAAGTTTTAGGCTAAAGTTTATAGTCTAGGAGAGAACTATAATTGGATTGATTGTAGGGGTTAGGGTATTTGTAAGTCCCTATAATATAAATAATTATATGTGAAAATAGTTTCTAAAACATGTTAAGGAGGTTATAGGTGAGAAGAATTTCATTGGAACAAATTGGATATATTAAGTGGAAAAGATATCTGAATTTGCACAACACATGCCTTTAAGCGGGTATTATTCTCATAGTATAAAGATATTTTTCATGAATTTTGTCCCTAAAGTGTAGCTCTTCGAGTCTGTTTTCAAAAATATAAAATTATTTGTCATTTGGATATTTCTAGAGGAAGTTATGATCAAATTGCTAAAGTAAGACGGGCGGAACAAGGAAAGCTTTGTTAAGGGTTTATGGCCTTAAATCGCGTCTCGAGATCCCCACTTTTTGTTTTGTGTATCAGATGCCCACGGATGAGGTTGAAATCATTTCAGCATAGTTTCATACTTATAGGAAGGTTTGGAAGTGAGCTGGGGTCTACATCATACCAATGTATCGAAGGAGGGTAAGTTGGAAAACAAGAAATAGAGAAAGGATGCAATTGGGGGGCTCGTCTGAATTCGTGCGCCGCACGGGTTTGAACGAGCCAAGACCCCTAGCCATTTCAGCAAATAGTGAAGTAATGCCCCAGCACACGAAGTTCAATGAGGGATCATCCATGTCTGCGCCATGCACGATGGTGGACAAGCTAGGCCTGAGGCCTTTGTAAAGGGCATTTTGGTAGCTCACTTCTCCCACTCCTCTTGGCTGATTCCTGGAGCTCCTCTCCACTCTCTCAAGACCCCCAATTCCTCCCATCTTAAAATTGAGTAATTCCCACTAATTTGATGTTTCATTCCATTATTCCACCCTAAAACTAACTCAATCCACCATCTAATCATTAGATTTTCAAGGAATCTTCCCAAGAGCTCAAGTGAGGATGTTGCAAGATTTACTCCCAAAAGGTAATTCCATCTTCTTAAACTTGTATGAATGGCTTAATAATAAATATATGAGTAGGAGTTTAGAGGTAGAACTTGTGAGATGGTAATTGGAAGCAATAAGTTTACCAATTGAAATTTTGAGAATTTGTAGAGAATGAAAGTGATTTGTTTGATAATTGGTTGGCTAGAAGTAGATGATAAGATATGAATATATTGTTGAAGTCCCTAAACTATTTAAGGTTGGTTTTAGTTTGAATTCGTCGGGCAACGAGTGGGTATTGGATAAAGAAATATCATTGATGAAGGTTGCACAGAAATGTGCATACTAGATGCTTGATATAATGCATAAGTGACAAAAATATAAAACATCCTTAGTAATATTGTTACAAATGTGTTGCATTATTGTAGATTGATTTTAGTGTTGTGGACCATCATAGTATCATTAAGGGGCGAGTTCGAGATTTGTTGGCTAAACTCCTTTCGTGGAATCGGATTCCACGAATTCCTTATAAACTCCAAGCATGATTTGTTCTAGTTCTTATTTTTATTGTTCTGAATTGCTTCTAATAGATTAATTACCCAAATACGTGTGTACTCAATCCATGTTCCATTTACCACTATTATATTACTCTAAATTGAGAAAATGTTTCAGGATGATTGACGTTTCAATGGCTTATGGTCTTGATTCATGTTACTTTGCTACCATTATGCCCTCCTCCTTGAATTATTATCTCAAATGTTTAAGTTCGCAAGTACTCGTGTGTTTATAGCCATAACATTTCAAATATTGGAATTGCCAAATGCTCATGAAACTCTAGACATGTCTTAATCGCCAATATCATGCTCGTTTCCTTGAAAATATTTTAACGCTTACTTTTGAATTTCCATATGCACATGAATATGAAGCTATGGTCTCCTAAAGATTTGAATACATTTCTATGATTTCCTATGACTTAAGTCATATATTATGAAATGAAAGAAAATATTTGACATGTGGCCATTGTGCCAAGAATGAAGATGTTATGCATGGTTGAAAGTGTCAATGAAATGAAAAATTATATGAAAGGTATGAGATGAATGCATAATACACACACACACACACACACACATACATACATGGTTTGTAAAGGCTCACACCCAAAATTATACGTGTCGGCGTAGGAGATGATTGAGAGACAAATTTCCTTGCACTATGATGAGATTATTCCCTTGATTGGGATGAATTTATTGCCAGCATCAGTCCATGTACCCATGTCGGACCGTACGATACTTCAGGGAGAAGGCTTAGCCTATCGAGCAGAGATCGGACATCATGTCGCACACATGGTGGTTCTTTCTTCCTGTTTCGATGTTGATCCACATTCCTCATGCTTTCTGGTAATAAAATATCTTATATGTTATTGAAAGATTTTGGGAAAATCACAGTTTTCTGATATGCTCACATTTTGGTGATTTCGGTGAAAGATTTTGATTTTACTATTATACATGAAAATCATGCCTATTTTTTTGTAACTGTAAACAAATTGAGCATCATATCTTTGAGTTATTACTTGTAAATTATATTGTTATGAGATGTTCTTGGCTATTGGTGTTGGACTCTGACCGTTGTCCATGCTCGTTACTAGTTTCAACTTAAGGTTAGTTTTGTTACTTATTGAGTACATGAGATCGGTTGTACTCATACTATACCTCTGTACCTTGCGTGCAGATTTTGGAATTGATGTTGATGTGTATGGCAGGATCTGGCATTGAAGATGAACCTACATTTCGGTTATAGTTGCCTCTTGTTCATGGTAGTTTTAGATTTATAAAAATCAGGTTATGTACATTCCGAACAGATCATGTATTTATTTCATACTACCTTTGTACTCTAAAGCTTTGAAGCTCATGAATTGTACTACCAATCCTTGGTATTTTGTATAAAGTTCTGTTATTTTGTCATTTATTTCCTCGGTAAATCTCACTTGAATTGGATTAGAGTTAATTGGCTTACCTAGAAGGTTGGGTTATGTGTCATCACCACTAGTTGAATTTTGGGTCATGACGCTAAACATATCGTCAATATAAACCTCCATTGATTTTTCTATTTGTTCTTCGAATGTTCGGTTAACTAGACATTGATATGTCGCACCGACATTCTTTAGCCAAATGGCATTACGTTGTAATAGTAGGTGCATAATTTAGCTATAAAAGAAATCTTTACTTGGTTGCCCGAATCCATCTGAATTTTGTTGTACCCGGAATAGGCATCGAGAAAACTCAGTATCTCATGCTCGTTCGTCGCATCGATCATTCGGTCGATGTTAGGCAAAGGAGATCAATTCTTTGGACATGTCTTGTTTAGGTCCTTATAATATACACAAATTCTAAGTTTGTTTCCTTTTTTTAGGCACGACTACTACGTTCTAGATAATCTAGGCATTTAACTTCCCGAATGGAACCTATTTTAGAAGTTTAGATACCTCGTCTTTGATGAATGCATGTTAGATCTCGGACTGCAGCCTCCTCTTCTGTTTGACCGGGTGAAATTTTGGTTCCAACCTCAATTTGTGAGTGGTCACCTCCGGTGGGATCCTAATGGTAGGCTATAATATCATATTTTAGTCGTTTCTTGCACTCTAATTTACTGTACTTTACTTGTGTTTGAGCTTTAACTGGTAGTTTTTTGCACTTATTGTATGTTTTATACCTTGTAGAAGTGATTACAAGTTATGTAGCTATTGGAGAGTTAATTTGAGCTATTTGGAGCTTCAAAGTCTGAGTAAAAACTAAAGTAATTAAGTTAGGGTCGTGTTCGGGGGTTGAGGATCACGTTTGGACATCAAAAATCAAGCAAAAAACAACACTCTAAGAAATTTGCACTACTACGGCGCGTGGTGCACCGCAGAACTGTATTTTGGCTGGTTGTTCAATTGTCGAGCTCTCTAGATATCCCCACTAATGTCTCACATGGTGCGTCACCCCATGCCGCACGCATGTGTAATTTTTCCAGAGCTATTATCCCTTATCGGGTAAGAAAGGGTGGTTTCGTCTGGGCCCAACCCTACTTGGTATAAATACATGAAAAAATATTATTTGTTGGAATTTTGACATACTTCGGACCTAAGGAGTCTAAGGAGGAGATGGAAGAATACAAGCACAAGGATTTCATTATTCCTTCCTCACTCAAGACCCGAGTTTGGATTGAATTTATGTTTTCTTATACTTTAATTATATTTGTGATGAAAACACTCCATGTCTATAGAGTAGTTCTCTTTAGGTTTTGATATATTTGGTGTATTGATAATTTTTTTGTGGATTATAACTCTAGTTTTATGTATGAAAGCATTTTTGGATGATTTAATTGTCGCATCTTGTATACGGTGAAATGGGGGGTCCAATTTCCCGTCATTAAGGCATTCCAGAAGACCATCTCGAAGCCTCGAGGCCGCAAAACTGTGACCAGTTCCCTCCCTCGAGGCTCGTTGACGCTCGTCCTAGAGGCAACATTGATTGTGGCGAGGGTGAAGACGGGGAGTTCCCAAGACACACGGCTAAGTCTGACAAAGCCTAGTCGGCCTACTCTGAACCAAAATCAGGGTGTCACGTCTAGTTGTCCCATCTCTATATCTTTACAATTAATGTATGTTGTACCATATAAGGATTCCCTATATATAAAGGGAATCCTTGTCATTTTGTAAAGGGCGGTTGTTGTTCCAATTGTTCTACACGAAATATATAAGAACTCTCTCTCTTGTCTCTCTCTCTAACATACTCTCCCAATATTGTTGCTCTTATTTATTATCTCCATACTTGTTCTTCATTTATTTCTTATCATTGGCCAAAAAGAGCCTCCCTTAATATCTCGTAACAGTTAGCCCTACCCCGATTGCCCATGATAGCTCGAGCTCGAGCCCCGGAATCGACCTAGAGGCCCCAAATCGACAAGCTCGAGGCACCGAATAGCTAACCTATCGGTTTGATTATAGCTTTCTCCTTAACTATATTTTTTCACTAAATCTCACATACCTAGCATCAACTGCTTAACAACTAGTATAAAAGTAGACCACGTATGTTTAGAGTCCCATCAACAAATTTAATTATTATTACTATTTTCATGGTAAACAGTTTGGCGCCCACTGTGGGGCTAAAAATAATAGTGATTATTTTTTTGTTGGTTTCATTACACAACACCAGTTATCTTTCATACTTTTTCTTGTCCAAGATCTTCAATTTCATGTCAAAATGTTTGGCTCAGTAAACAAAGTTGAAAATGACAACCTTGAAAACCACGGAGAAAACGATGTGGTTGTTCTAATTGTTGGTGCACCACCACGGAACCCCGAGAATGCACCTGGATCGATTACAGCAGACGCGGGTTCACACGACGCACAACATGTCAATGAAACCTCACGCACCGATAGAAACGTACACCAAGAAGACCTACAAGGAGCTCAAAAAACCCCTACTAGGGAAGAACGGGAGGTTAGCCTCCATGTTATTTTTGAAATGTTGCAGGCACAACAGCTGGCTATCGTTCATCTACAAAGCCACCCGAAAACTCCTAGCACAGTAGCACTAGGAACAGCTCCCCCGACCGAATAGGTACCGGAGAGATCGAGCAATAATGGGTTGATAACCTATCCTGCCATCATAAAAATGCTCGAGGACCTCACCAAAAAGATCAAATTGGGGGAGAAAATGATAGCAGCAAACGATAAAAAGGTCGAGACCTACAACTCCAGAGTCGATCAAATTCCGGGCGCACCCCCTGTCATGAAAGGTGTAGATTAGAAGAAGTTCGTGCAAAGGCCGTTCCCAGAGGAAGCGGCTCTGAAACCCATTCCAAAGAAGTTCAGAATGTCAAAACTCCCAAAGTACAATGGGACCTCGAACCCTAATGAGCACGTGCCTACACGTGCGCAATGAAGGGAAATGAAATCAAAGACAACGAGATCGAGTCCGTCTTACTGAAGAAGTTCTGAGAAACACTCTCTAAGGGGGGCATAATATGGTATCACAACCTAGCTCCCAACTCTATAGACTTGTTTGCCATGCTGGCAGACTTCTTCATAAAGGCACATATCGGTACCATCAAAGTAGCAACGAGGAAATCCGACGTGTTCAAGATCAAGCAGAGGGAGAACGAAATGCTGTGAGTGTTCGTATCTCGCTTCCAAATGGAATGAATGGAACTACCCCCGGTCTCTGATGACTGGGCAGTGCAGGCCTTCACTCAAGGCCTGAATGAATGGAGCCCAGTAGCTTCAAGGCAGCTAAAAGAGAATCTGATCGAGTATCCCATCGTAACCTGGTCGGACGTCCACAACCGATATCAGTCAAAGATCAGGGTCGAGGATGATCAACTAGGAGCCCCATCGGGCTTAGTACACCCGAGCAGGCTTTTGATGAAGGAGCCAAATCCAAATAAGGAAAGATTCAGCCATACCGAGGCACACCCTACATTGCAATGATCAATTGGTCAACCGAGGATAGAACCCTCAGGGAGTCATTAACAAAACTAGATTCGATGGAAACACGGGGACAACAGGGCACCGCGCTTATTATAATACAATTTCAATGTCAATGTGTCGGATATCATGTTCACCATCAGTAAAATCAAAGACACCAGATGGCCCAGGCCTATACAGTCGGATCCTTCTCAAAGGAATCACAACTTAGTATGTGAATTTCATAATACACATGGCCATAGGACCGAAGATTGCCACCAACTCCGAGAGGAAGTAGCCAGGCTACCCGATAAATGTCACCTTCGGGAATTCTAAAGCGACCGGGCCAAAAATTAGTTCCGAGAAAGAGAGGTTGCCAAGAAGAACAAAACGAATGAGCCACAACATGTTATCCATATGATTGGGTGGCGTCGATGCTTACCATGAACCCGTGATGAGACGGACAAGAATATACATCACTAGAGAAAAGTGAACCCGGGGATACGTACCCGAAGATGCCCTCACATTCAGCGAATTGGACTCTGAGACCTTATCTCAACCTCAGAATAACGCACTAGTAATCTCTTTCCATATGAATACATTTCAAATAAAATGTGTACTCGTAGATTTAGGTAGCTCAGCCAACATTATCGGGTCAAGGGTAATAGAGCAGCTCGGACTGTTAGACCAAATTGTGCCCTCCACTTGAGTCCTCAGTGAATTCAACATGGCAAGCAAAATGAGATAAGAGAAATCACCCTCTCTGTCAGCGTGGCCAGCACAACCCAAAATGTCAAATTTCATGTCATCAAAGGAGACATGAGGTACAATGCCTTGTTCAGACGGCCATGGATACACTGCATGAGAGTAGTACCATCCACCCTCCACCAAATGATGAAATTCCCAACAAAGGATGAGATTAAAACCGTCTAAGGAGAACAACACGCGATAAGGGAAATGTTCGTGGTGCATGATGTGGCACCGGCACCAGTATCTCCATTCTCGAAAGAGCCAAAGGTTAATCAAAATACATCTTCGGTTAAGACCGATTAAACATGATAGAGGACCGTACCGTGTCTATTAAAAACGACAGGGACATATCAAACCTCGGAATATCACCGGCACATCCCACACTAAGGTACAACCGTCTCCCTTTTTATTTTCTATTTTTCACTCTAACCCTTATGCAGGCACCCGATCAAAACAGTCAAAGCGCTAACCCATCTCGACGACCTTAAGGTGTTAAAGCATCTATTGCACTTTTTTCCTTCGACCAAGTTTTGTCCCGAAGAGGGTTTTATCGGCAAGGTTTTTAACAAGGCAACATCTACACGCTACCTAAGGAAGACTCAACAAGTATTCCATGCTTCCTTTGCAATCAACCTCGGATACTAGAGGGCATCCCCTCAGGGTCCCAATAGTAAAATGATGTATCGGGCCAAACAGTCAAACGAACCGTGCCTATATAGTCGGTCCCACGACAATGAAATAATGTATACTTGCACCAAGCAATCAAAGAATACCTTTTGTCAAAGCACCTCATACTCTAAAGGAAACTCAGCATTTTCGCCAAAACGATTCCTCCATAAAAAATCCCAAATACTCGAAGACTGGCGTCAACGATTCGGCATCCGCATGACCTCGGGGTCGAAACTCTGAACTCATGAGCCCTCAACAAAGCAGCATGAAAATCATGAAACACATCCAAGGCCAAAAGTTCCCCAAACACTCAGGGACTGGCGATAAAATCTCAAAAATAGCACGACCTTAGGATCGAATTCTCCAAAATCATATGCCCTCAATGTGGCAATACCGAGCTTACAAGTAACGGCTCCAGAGCCAAAACAATCTCGACAACTCGGAGACTATCACCAATCACCATTCAATAAAAACCTGAGGCTATAAGACCCATAACAAGAAGACTCGATCTCGTAAGACCTATATTTGTACCAAGTATCCACAAAATCTGTAAGACCTCAAGCAAGGCATGAATCACACTTGTACCAAGTATCCACAAAACCTGTAAGACCTCAAGCAAGGCATGAATCATACTTGTACCAAGTATCCACAAAAATTGTAAGACCTCAAGCAAGACATGAATCATACTTGTACCAAGTATTAACAAAACTGTAAGACCTCAAAGGCATGAAAATTTTGTAAGACCTTACTACAGGCATAAACTCGATCCCGAAGTTTAGGCTACATATCGAATTTTTAAGATTCCTAAAAAGGCATACCCTCGATATAGACACCTAAACTACTACACTCGGGACCAAAAATGGATCCGGCTAAGCACAAATGACTGCAGTCATACGTATTTACTAGCCAAATTAATGCGACTCGGGGACGCCCGACCATCGTTACAAAATCATAGGCCATTCTTCGAATCTACTTTGAAAAGAACTGGTTAAACAGGCTACCCTCGACATAGGCAAAAAGAGCTTCAACCATATTAGCTCCAAATCACAGGCTTCGAGCTACTCAGCCTCTGAGCCAAACCTCCCGAGGTGCTTGAACATCGTTGCAAACGACTTGAAATTGAGGTTCTACCCGAACCGACGACGGGTTAGGCAAAAATTACTTCAAAAGTCCTTAACGAGAGGAAACTAAAGCCAATAAAAGGTTTCTTCGACCCAAAGCATAAGAGCCATTGTCACCAGCTCACACAAATATAAAACTTAAGGGTCAAATGAGCTCGAGTCGTAACCTAATTTGAAGACAGAACCTAAAATAGTTAACTATATATGCCTAAGGGAAAAGCGTAAGAGCCATTGATGCCAGCTCATACAAATACAAAATCTGAGGGTCAAATGAGCTCGAGTCGTAACCCGATTTGGAGACAGAATCCAAAATAGTTAGCTACATATGCCTAAGGGCAAAGCATAAGATCCGTTATCGCCAGCCTAATAAGCCTCAGGGCCATGCACACAAAAGATCACTTCGATCAAAGGCGTAAGAGACATCATCACCAGCCCATGCAAACATAAAAGCTTGAGGGTCAAATGAGCTCAAAGTCGAAACCCGACTCGGAGACTAAACCCAAAACAGTTGAGCAAAAGCATAAATGCTCAAATACCAGCTTATACTAAAGGTCGCATCGACCAAGCGCGTAAGAGCCCCCTGGCTAGCCTAATGAGCCCCGGGGCCGTATCACAAATCTAAGGATTCTCACAGACTCTGAGACCAGTTCACCTGGCCAAATTCAAGATAGAAGGGTGTACAGGAGATGTAAAGTCACAAGGTTTTCTTTTATACACATACGCAAAAAAACACATTCTCCATCTACAAACATGCTCTAAAAATGCTACATACAAAATGGCAAAATCTACACCCTACCCCTAAGAGCTACGGCCTACCGGCCTTACCTTCACTCTCCTCGGTACTGGATAGGAGTAACTGAGCATCACGCTCATCCGCCCTCGCTCGCGCCAACTCTTACGAGAAAACAAAACCCCTGGTGTAGATCTCCTCGAGAATCTTTCTTCAAGACTTGCAACGAGCATATTCTTTGATCCTCTCTTCACGATCGATGACCCTCCTCAACTCGGCTTGAGCATCAGTAACGTCCTTTAAATAAATTGATATCTCCTAATTAGCCTTAGTTCTGCTTAGTATTACTCCGGTTGGGGCATCAATGATCTCAACCCTGACCTTAGAAAGCTCGGATTTGAGCTTCGTGACCATATCTGCTTGAAATAAAGCATTATCACAAGCTAAGTGGAGTTCGACCTTGAAGGCAGGAACTTTAGCCAAGGCATCCTTCTCCTCTAAAGCATGAACCTCCGCCCGAGATTTTAGCTCGTCACAATCATTCTTGACTCGATGGGCTTCATCCCGAAGATGTTCTAGGGCATCTATCTTTTTCTTCAGCTGGATAGGTGAAGCGTTAACCTTAGCAGTTAAAAGTCGGAACGCACACTCGCCCGGGACAAAAAATTACCAGCTCCATCAAGTAGCTCTCATAATTCGAGCTCCGGCATGCCTCATTTCGCAAGTGTGCCAACTCAACTTCCTGATCTATCCTCATCCGGAGCTTTTCGGAGCCTGGCTCCATGAAGGAGCAGCTCAGACCTGAGCCTGTCAAAAAACTGCAAAAGAAAACTCGATAAGGAAGGGAAGACGCAGAATTCAGAAGGCCTAGGTCGAAACTCACTGCAAAGTGAAGCCGGCGGACTTTCTCGAAGGCCGAGCGCACATTTGTTAATCTATTCCCCCAACCCTGGAAGAATCGACTCCGGTCAAGGCACGGTCGCTCGGAGAAGCCACCTTTCCAGAACTCGAAACTTCAGGCGTGGCAGGCTCGGATGATGTTTCTGTCTCGAAGTCTCGGCCCCGTTTTGCCTTACTCTGAGCGTCATCTCCCTGCGAATGCATGTCCCACTTATTATTGTCATCTTTAGCCCGAGAGCTGGAAACCCCTCCCCTCTTCAGAGGAGCATGGCCTCGCCTCTGAAGGCTCTTCGATAACTACGGCAACAAGATTAATAAGCAAAAAAGGAAAATGTCTCTCCAAATAAACAAAGGGTAAGGAAAAAGTAGTACACACATATACCGTGATGTTTTGCTTCCCCTCTGCCCCGAGATACAGATCGCCACCTACGTTCATCACAAGTCGAGTGGGCCGCCAACTTCCTGACCCAACCAGATAGATCAGGAACGTCTCCTGACGCCTATGAAATTGCTACAGAAAAGGAAAAACACGGTTACGAAACTAGCCTTCGCCATAAGCAAATTTGAGAAGGCACGGGATGTGCCACTTACGTGTATAGTTCCATTCCTCGGGGAATGGAATAAGTTCCACAGGGCTAACATCAGTCGTCCAGACCTAGATGAACCGGATAATCCACTCCCGATCTCCATCTTCCCAATCATCAACAACGAAGGGTGTGGTCGAACGACACCGCAAGGTTAGCAGACCTCGATGGTGAAAAGGTTGGTACGGCCTAATGAGCGTGAATTCAAGCCCCGCCTTCTCTACAAAGAACCTCATCATCAACACTATTCACTGAAATGACAGGTGTATTTGCGCCAAGGTAACCCGATACTTTAAACAAAAGTCGAGCACAACCCTATCAATGGGGCCCAGTGTGAAAGGATATGTGTACACATTCAGGAATCCATCGGCAGGATCCGTGATGCCATCATTCGGGGAAAGTACCTGTAGAGCCACCTTCTCCCCCAATCCGCAGTCTCTCATCACTAACTCAAGGTGCTCCTCTCTTATCGAAGAAATAGTCTTCAAGGTAAACTCTCATTGATCCTGAACACCGGGAGCAGAATTCTCCCTTCCTTGCCGGACAAACCTCGAGGTAGCTATCATGGCTATGGCGAGACTAGAGAACTTAAGCAAGAACCTACACAAATACTTTAGTACTAAGGTAATAAAAGTCTCAACGCCGAAATGTAAGGATAACTATCTAAAATAGTGGGATCTCCTAAGAAGCGGAAGCGACCCTATATATATATATATATATATATATATATATATATATATATATATATATATATATATGAAGAAACAACAATGGTACGCCTATCCAAGCCAGGCTTTAAGAAGCCTAAAGCATCATCGCCAATCCCGAGATGGTACTTGACCTCGAGGATCTACATCAAAAAGAAGTTAGGCTTTAAGCTCTAGTACCGAGGTGGTACCCGACCTTGAGGACCTCCATAAAAAAAGTTAGGCTTTAAGAATCCAACATCATCATCTCGAGTCCCGAGGTGGCACCCAACCTCGAGGACCTCCATCAAAAAGAAGTTAGGCTCCAGGAAGCCTTTAGCACCATTATAGAATTCGAGATGGTGCCCAATCTCAAAGGTTCCCCTCAAGAAGAAGAATAAGCACTTCGAGCCCCGTCCACAAGGGTTCGGCCTTAGGATATCGCCTAAATTTGGGCAACCCCTCATCTGGGACCTATCTACAACGCTTTTAAGGTTATTTGCATCAAGTTCAAAGCAAGTTTCCATATGCCTAAAGCTAATCTTCACTCGGAGACCGCTCTCAAAAATTTCAAGGCTCGAGGTACTATTTTCATATGACCCAAGGGTCCCGACGGCCTGAGTCTATCGGACCAATGCAAGTTTTGTCCGAGGAACAACAGAGGGCTCTGAGAGGTGCCGGTTTTATCAACCAATGGCCAAAAAAAATACTCGCACCCGGGTTAGATATGGATTCAGTAGAGGCATACATTCGGAGTCTCCACAAATGTAAAAGAATATGTCTTTGAAGAGTGAGAAACATCAATGCTTTGAATGATCCTGGAAAGGCGAGAGGACGGAGCATTTTCGGTTATCATGAAGGATTATGTCACGTGTTGCATAATTAGTATGATATCATCATAGGGAGCCCGAAAAGTTTGGCATTAAAATTATTTCCCATCACTTCGTTCTAGGAAATATGGAGACTATCTGTATACGGTGAAATCGGGGGGTCCAATTTCCCGTCATTAAGGCATTCCAGAAGACCATATTGAAGCCTCGAGACCTCAAATCTATGACCGAGTTACCTCCCTAGAGGCACGTTGATGCACGTCCTAGAGGCAATATTGACTGTGGCAAGGGTAAAGACGGGGAGTTCCCAAGACACACGGCTAAGTCTGACAAAGCTTAGCCGGCCTACTCTTAACCCGAATCAGGGTGTCACGTCTAGATGTCCCATCTCCATATCTTTACAATTAATGTATGTTTTACCACATATGGATCCCCCTTCTATTGTCACACCTCCCTTTTTCGCTTACACCCCGTAAGGGCATAAAGGAGTTTTTCCAATTAAAGGACAATCGGAACTGGATTTATTATTAAATTTCAGAGTCGCCACTTGGGAGATTAATGGTGTCCCAAGTCACCGGTTGAATCTCGAACCGAGGAAAATATGACTCTGTTAACAGTCCGCGAACCAGAAATTCGAATAAGGAAATTTGTTAACCCGGGAGAAGGTGTTAGGCATTCCCGGATTCCGTGGTTCTAGCACGGTCGCTCAACTGTTGTATTTAATTATATCTGATTTCAAAACATGTTTTATTCTATGCACCTTTTTATTGATAACCCGCTTTTATTATATATTTATTTTTACAAGAATTGCAACGTCGTGAAAATGTATCTTGAACCACGCCGTACCAGTACGCCCGTGGCTTTTGACACATTTCAACTTCGTTGAGATTTGGATTTGGGTCACATAAATGTGCACCCGTATTTTGGAAGGTAATATTATTAAAATACACGCCTAAAGCAACTACGAGTTTATTATATTTGGGGAAGACCATGAAATTCGCTAAATAGTCCGCCCGAATTCTAAGCATTTTATATAGCATTTATTGAGGGCCCCGCATTTTATGTGTTTATTTGGCGAGGCTCGTCTCATTTTTATTAAAGGTAAACCTAAAAGTAACTATGATTTTTTTATTTTTATTTGTCTCTAATAATGAAGAGAAAAGGTCCTAATTAATTTTGTTATTGGACTAATTCAATGCAAGCAATAATTTCGCACCAAGGTTCAGCCATTGGGCTCCGAGATGAACCCGACAAAGGAAAATTACACAGGTCTATACCAACACACTGGTCAGTTACAAGCTTTGGCCCAGGCCCAATTGAAGAGGTAATCAATAACCGGACCTGGGCCTGCATCAGGTGAGATGGAACTCAACCCGTTGGAAGTAGGCTGCTGAGCCTTTCACCAAACAAAATTCTAACTCAAAAACGAGAATATGCTGAATTGGTTTCAAATTACTCCAAATACATTTAAATAATTTGCAATAGGATAAGCACTAATCAGATTATTAATGGCGAAGATGAATTAGAAGCATAAATTGAGGTCATGTGATTTTATATACTGTGTATGAATCAGCTAATGGGTTGACTATCACATTTACAGCCAAATAATAGCACTTATCATCCTAGTTGATGGTGAACTATGGATTAATACTAATTCATCTTTAAAAATAAATTGTAAGAGAAACTAATATACTGAATCGTCAACTCACACTATCAGTTAACAAAGTCTTATAAACCATGACAGGAAGTTCTGAAATTATTACATACACTTAACCTACTTAAACATTAACAGGCTCTACTTAATTTCTAATAAAAGATACAAACGAAAGTCACAGACCCTGAACTAACACAAGCTACACACAAAAAAACTATTAAATGCTGGATCCATCTGCCTATAGCACCGATCAATTAACAAACCACTAATTGAGAACAGTTAAACCTTATTACAGTCCAATTTTCAGTTTGAATAACTCTATACAGTCAGCATACTACAATACTCAGTTACTCTATTCTAATTCTAGTAAAAAACTCAGCCATTTCAAATATGAATATAAAAATAACAAGGACAACATTACATAATCTGGATTAAACAATACAAATACAAATTAGACAGCTCAAATGTAAACAAAACAGGAACATATTATAAGTTGTCACTTCAGCAGCTCAGATTTTATTTCAGCAAGTTACATCCATTTGGATTCGAGTATGTACCTGAATTTGAGACGTAATGAGAGGAGAAAAGGTGAGTCAGCAACAGGAACAAACAACAATATCACAGCAACAACAAATAGGATCCAAATCAGCAAGGAAATCAATTTTTATCCAGAAACAAACTTGTACACCAAATTGACCCAATTGAACTCGATTTAAACCCAGAATTGGACTCACTGGAGCAGTATAACTTCAGGAGACTGAAATCGAACTATAAAACCCAAAAGCAAATACTGAAATTCGAAATTGAGCCAAAATGTTCAATGGAACAGTAATTTTTATGTTTTCCGAGATTTTTCTATGTTTTTGGATTTTTGAAAAGTTTAAATTTCAAATTTTGAAATCTGAAATTGAGAAGAGAGTTTTCGGGGAATTTTGGAGGCTCCAAAACCTTTTTAAACAAGGCAGAATGACTGCCTATTTATAGACACAATTGAGAGGGAATTTTAAATTTTCATTTTTACCTTTAGTCCCTATGTTATTTCAGCTTTTCACATTTTATTTCTGACTTGTTGCGCAAGTAAGTGCAATTATTTATCTAAAATATTCACTAAAGCCCACTCTAGAAGGTTTTATCCCCTTACAATCCCTATTATACCCTTACCTCCTTTTGACATTTACTGTTTTTAATAAACCTACCCTTTTCCTATGCCCAAATTACGCCTGTTACCCCTCAAAATTACTGCCATACCTACCCTTGACCCCCTGAACTTACTATCCTGTGTTTTATTTCCATTTACCTAATTAACCAATATCACTCATAACCAAATCAGCTAAGCTAACCAATACAAACTAATTGAAGCTAAATATGGAACTAAAGCAGTACTGATTATTTATTAAACACTTGATCAGATTAGACTAGACCAAACCAAAATAAAACTGATTAAGGAAGAGTTAAAACGACTTAACCAAGAACTAAACTACTAAACCAAACTGATGTCAAGAAATTTAAACAAACTATTCATACCCATTGAATTCAATCTCAAACAAACCTCCGAGTCTACTTTTATGTGAAAGGATAAACCTAATTAAACTAACTACCAATTGAAATGCAATTTACTTAGAATAACAGAACATAAGACAATCAAACTAAAAATAAACCCAAACTAAAGATCATCAGATTATTATTGAATTTAAAGCAATGCAAACACTGATCAAGAAGAAATTAAAAACATGCATGACTGATTAACCTAATTTTTAGCAAGTAAAACCAGCAAATGAAAACAACAAACAAAATCATAAAAAGAACAAATGAAATTAAAGGGGAAAAGGTGACTCACTAACACAGAACTCCGTCTGACCAAAACGTCGGAATCCTCCAGGATTCATGATCCGTAACATCCCAAATGGTGTATTTTTCCAAAGAAAACACGCTATTTGGGATACTACGATCAGGAATCCCCAAGAATTGCCGGAAAACTTTGATTTGAAATTTGACGAATTCCAGCCAGATTCGAAGGAAAAGCTTGGTAGATTAGGATAGAGGAGGGGAAGAGGAGTCCATGGTGTTATTTTGGGGATTTTTAACATACTTTGAGTCTTGGCCGGAAAACTTCAATTTGATATTCGAAGCTTTCCGGCAAGATTCGAAGGAAACCACCAGGAGGAATGGGAAGAGGGTCTCATGAGGAAGCTGGGGTGTTATTTTGGTGGCTATTGGCGTAGGTGGTGTTCGCCGGCGGCTAGGGTTCCGGCGGGGTCAAGGCTATACGAGGAAGAGATAGAATTGGTTTTAGGGTTTGATTAATGTTTCCGACATTAATATCTAATATTATGAACAAGCTTAGACCGTCGGATGAAGGGTGATGGATGGCCAGGATTGCTTGATTTAAACGACGTCGTTTTGGGAGGGGTTATTTAACCGGACTGGGTTGGGGTTGGTTTGGGCTGGGGCATTTTTTTTTTGTTTGGGCTTGGGGTAATTGGCCCAAATTTTAACAGTCACTTTCTTTCCTTGTTCTTTTATTTATTTTTTCTTGTATTTTACTCACTTTACTTTTGTATTTCATTTTCATTTTTGTATTATTATTTATTTTTATTTTTATTTTTTTTTATTTTTTATTTTTCAGATTTATATATTATTTTTTCTGATTTTATAAAATTGTGAAATCAAACTACAATTAAACTAAAACTAATTAAAGTCTAAAATCTACTTAATAACTATTTTATAGCAGTTTCCAATTAAAACAATAAAATGTTAAAGTGAGCTATTTTTGGGATTTTCTTTAAATTTATAAAATGAATTAACACCTACTTAATACTAGAAATGTGAAATTAAATTCCTAATGCAAATGCATATTTTTTGTATTTTTAATATGAATTATTATGTAACTATTTAACAAGAAATGCAACAAATATCAGAAAATGATATAAAAAATGCACAAAATTATAAAAATAAAGAAAAATTATTTTGTTTGGATTTTTTGGAATAATTTGCTTAGGGCAAAAATCACGTACTCACATTTATATAAAGGGGATCCTTGTCAATTTTTAAGGGGCAACTGTTGTTCCAATTGTTCTACATAAAATATGTAGGAACTCTCTCTCTTCTCCCTCTCTAACATACTCTCACAATATTGTTGCTCTTATTTATTATTTCCATACTTGTTCTTCATTTATTGCTTATCATTGGCCATAAATAGCCTTCCTAAATGTTCTCGTAACTGTTAGCCCTACCCCGATTGCCCGAGCTCGAGCCCCGAAATTGACCTCGAGGCCCCAAATTGGCAAGCTCGAGGCCGCGAATAGCTAACATATCGATTTGATTATAGCTTTCTCCTTAACTCTATTTTGTCACTAAGTTTCACATATCTAGCATCAACTGCTTAACAACTAGCATAAAAGTAGATCACGTATTTTTAGAGTCCCATCAACAAATTTAATTGTTATTACTATTTTCGTGGTAAACACATCTATATCTCTTGTTCGTGTAATCGAGAGAGGCATAACTTGTGATATATATGCATTATATTGTTGTTTGAGTTCATTAATTCTTCTTAATAATCGAAAGAGGCTAGTTGAATCATTGATTAAAACTAGTTAGGAGGATAATTGAGAGAGGTTCTCCTAAAGACCAATCCACTATGCATTCTTGCATATCTTCACAAAGCTTAAGTTGGTTCATCTTGTGAGGTTGAGACGTAATCGAGAGAGGATTTTCTACTGAACGTTTCAACTAATAATTGAGTGAATTTGAGAGAATCACTTGAACATTAGAAGTGAATCATCTAGAGTTAGATCTCAAACAATTATCTTGCACCTATACTATCAAAACCCTATTTTCTTCCATTGATAACCTTATTTTCTTGTCCCTTGTTTCGATAATCATTAGTCAATAGCTTTAGATTCTTAGTTAATTTTAATATTAATCATATAAATCTCCATTGTTGATCCTCCCGGATAGCTATCAAGCTAGAAACTACGAGAATACTATTTAACTCCAATCCATGAGGATAAGATATTATACAAAACTATCTTTGATTAGCGAGCATAATTTAAGTGTGTGTTTTGTGCTTGTTAAATTCTAGCACCGTTGCCGGGAATCGGCAATCAATAGTGTTTGAAATAGTTAGTAGTGCTAATTCATGATTTTTTTTCTCTATTTATGTTTGGTGTTCTTTGACTGTGTGAAGCTTACAGATTAAAAGTTGTGCATGACTCGAGCTTCTACATAAGAAGTGCTACCATACAAACCAGAGATACAAAATAACTGCGATAGTTGAGGAAGGAAAGAAATCTCATCGAGATGTTAGAAAAGGTCTGGCAATCCTCAACCAAAGAAACTATGGCTGGAAGCATTGATGATAATGTAGATTTGGCTGCAAGAGAGGCAACCCAACAACGAGAAAAAGCTACAGGGGATGTTGAGGAAGCAGTTATTAGAGAAACACAGATTATATACGAAGAAGATAGGGCTTGGAGAAATTCTCAAAATCAACCCTTGGTTGCAGATCAACTTGGAAATATAGCTCCCAGTACTGGGAGATCACTGGGAGACTATGCTAGACCGGTCTACAATCAAGGATTATCAAGTGTTAGACCACATCCAGTTGCAACAAATAATTTTGAGTTGAAGTAAGGGTTGCTTCAAACCATTCATAATTATTGTGTACTCATAGGAAAGATGAACGAAGATCCAAACACATATATAATGGACTTCGAGGAGATTATGAACACCTTTCAATACAACGGGGTGTCCCAAGATGCAGTGTACTTAAATGCATTCCCTTGTTCACTTAAAGATGATGCAAAGTAGTGGCTTCAAAGCTTGCCTGTGGGATCGATTAAAACATGGTAGGAGATGACCAGGAATTTTCTTGACAAATATTTCTCCTCAACTAAGACGGGCAAGTTTAGAAGAGAAATATATAACTTCTGCCAGAAAGAGACTGAAACTATTTTTGAAGCATGGGAGAGGTTTAAGGAGATAGTTCGAAAGTGTCAACATAGTGGAATTGAACTATGGATGCAACTCCAGGACTTTTGGGAGGGATTGACACCGGCCTCGCGTAGAACATTGAGCAATGTAGCCGGATGACCTTTGATGAAGAAGACTCCAGAAGAGATAGTTACAATTCTTGATTAGTTATTTCAAGATGCAAATCAATGTCCCTCTAAGAGTGCCAACTGGTGTTCACCAAGTTGTTGCTAATACATCTGTGTAGGTGCACCTTGATGTTATGGCTAAAGAATATAGAAGCTGACCTTAGCCACGATACAAAGTGAGCCTCATGTAGCTTGTGATATATGTGGAAGAGGACATTACTCATGAGTGTCAAGCCTCAACCGAGGAAGTAAATGTTATGGGAAATTATAATATTAATGCAATGAGTCAGAAATACCCTGATTTTTCATGGATTTCACCTAGGGGTATCACAAACGCATGGCAACAAAACAACCCTAGATTTTAGGGACAAGGAGCTCCTGGTTTTATGTATCAATCGAGGTAGCAGTTTCAGCCTTAACAACCTAATCAGCCTGGTCTAGAAGATCTTGTGAAGGGCTTTATTGTGAAAACTGATGAAAGATTTGAATTACAAAGGGCGACAATTCGAAATTTAGAAAATCAAATGGGACAAATTGCAACGATATTATTTGAGAGGGTTCCAGTAACTCTCCCTGCTGATATTGAATGAAACCCAAAGAAACTATGAATGTTGTAACCTTGAGAAGTGAGCAAGTGTTGAAAGATCCCACTCTGATCCAAAAATATGTAATACTTTAAAAATAAAGTAGGGAGCAGTTGAATTGTGATGTTGATAAGAAGAAGAAAGGCCATATGAAAGCTGAGAAAAAGAATAAGGATGAAAATTTGAGAAGGGAGGAACACGAGGGGAGTGAGCATATGCTTGGTTTACCTTTCCCCCAAAAACTATATAGAGAAAAGATGAACAAATATTATTTTCTGTACGTTTGACATACTTTGGACTTAAGGAGGCTAAGGAGGAGTTGGAAGAACACAAACACAAGGATTTCATCTTTCCTTCTTCACTCAAGACCCGAGTTCAGATTGAATTTATGTTTTCCTATACTTTAAATATATATATGATGAATTACTCCATGTTTATGGAGTAGTCCTCTTCAGGGTTTGATGGATTTGGTGTATTGATGATTGGTTGTGGATTATAACTCTTGTTGTATGTACTAAAGCATTTTTGGATGATTTAATTGACGCATCTATATTCACTTGTTCATGTAATCAAGAGAGGCTTAACTTGTGATATATTTGCATTATATTGTTGGTTGAGTTTATTAATTCTTCTTAGTAATTGGAAGAGGCTAGTTGAATCATTCATTAAACCTATTTAGGATGATAATCGAGAGAGGTTTTCTTAAAGACCAATCCACTACGCATTCTTGCATATCTTTATAGAGCTTAAATTGGTTCATCTTGTGAGGTTGAGACTTAATCTTTAGAGGAGTTTCTACCGAAAGTTTCAACTAATAATCGAGTGAATTCGAGAGACTCACTTGAACATTAGAAGTGAATCATCTATATAGTTAGATCCCAAACAAGTATCTTGCACCTATCCAATCAAACACCTACTTTCTCCCACTGATAACCTTCTCTGCTTATCCTTTGTTTCGATAGTCATTAGTCATTAATCATTAGTCAATAGCTTTAGATTCTTAGTTAATTTTAAGATTAATCATATAAATATCCAATTTTGATCCTCCTATATAGTTATCAAACTAGAAACAACGATAATACTATTTAACTCCAATCCTTGTGGATAAGATATTATACTATACTATCTTTGATTATCGAGCAAAATTTAAGTATGTGTTTTGCGCTCGTCAAATTTTGGCAGTGTTGCCGGGGATTGGCAATCAAAGTGTTTGAAATAATTTGTAGTGCTAATTCAGGAATTGTTTTTCCTTTTTTTCTTTCTCTTTTTACGTTTGGTGTTCTTTGACTTTGTGCGGGTTACAAATTAAGAGTGATGCATAACTCGAGCTTCTGCAAAAGAAGTGCTACCATACAAACTAGAGATAGAAAAACAACTACGACAGTTGAGGAAGGAAATAAATCTCACTGATGTTAGAAAAGGTTGGGCAATCCTCAACAAAAGAAACTATGGCTGGAAATAGTGATGATAATGTGGATTTGGATGCAAGAGAGGCAGCCCAACAACGAGAAAAATGTGCACAGGATGATGAGAAAGCAACTATTAGAGATGCATAGATTATCTATGAAGAAGAGCGAGCTTGGAGAATTTCTCAAAATCAACCCTTGGTTGCAGATCAATTCGGAAATATAGCTCCCGAACTTGGGAAATCACTAGGTGACTACGCTAGACCGGTCAACAATCAAGACTTATCAAGTGTTAGACTAGATCCAATTGCAGCAAACAATTTTTAGTTGAAGCAAGGGATGCTTCAAACTCTTCAGAATTGATGTTTTTTTTAGAGGAAAGATGAACAAAGATCCAAACACATATCTAATGGACTTCGAGGAGATTATGAACACCTTTCAGTACAACAGGGTGTCCCAAACTGCAGTGTACTTAAGGGCATTCCCCTTTTCACTTAAAGATGATTCAAAGCAATGGCTTCAAAGCTTACCCGTGGGATCGATTTGAACATGGGAGGAGATGACCAGAAAATTTCTTGATAAATATTTCTCCTCAACTAAGAAGGGCAAGTTTAGAAGAGAAATTCATAACTTTTGCCAGAAAGAGATTGAAATTGTTTTTGAAGCATGAGGGAATTTTAAAGAGATAGTTCTAAAGTGTCAACATAGTGGAATTGAACTCTGGATACAGCTCCAGGACTTTTGGGATGGATTGACACCGACCTTACATAGAACATTAAGCAATGCAGCCGGAGGACCTTTGATGAAGAAGACCCCAGAGGAGAGGGTTACAACTCTTGATAAGTTATTTGAAGATGCAAATCAGTGGCCCTCTGAGAGTGTTGAAAGAAGAAGATCAACTGGTTTCACCAAGTTGATGCTAATACATTTGTGCAGGTACAACTTGATGCTACGGCTAAAGAAACACAGAAGCTGACCTTAGCCACGATACAACGTGAGCCTCATGCATCTTGTGGTATATGTGGAAGAGGACACCCTGCTCATGAGTCTCAAGCCTCAATTGAGGAAGTGAATGTTGTGTTAAATTATAATTTTAATGCAATAGGTCAGAAGCACCGCGATTTTTCATGGAGTTCATCTGGGGGTACCGTAGATGCATGGCAACAAAACAACCTTAGATTTCAGGGACAAGGAGCTCCTGGTTTTATGACTCAATCAAGGCAGCAATTTCATCCTCAACAACCCAATCAGCCTAGTCTAGAATATTTTATAAATGCCTTTATTATGAATACTGATGAAGGATTTGAAGTACAAGGGGCAGCAATTCGAAATTTGGAAAAGCAAATGGGATAGAATGCAATGATATTATCTGAGAGGGTTCCAGGAACTCTCCCCACTGATACTGAAAGAAACCCCAAAGAAACAGTAAATGTTGTAACCTTGAGAAATGAGCAAGTGTTGAAAGATCCCACTCCGATCCAAAAAGATGTGATACTTTCAAAATAAAGTAGGGAGCAACTGAAAAGTGATGTTGATAAGAAGAAGAAAGGCCATATGAAAGCTGAGAAAAAAAATAGGGAAGACAATTCGAGAAGGGAGGAATCTGAGGGGAGTGAGCATATGCCTGGTTTACCTTTCCCCTAAAAACTATATAGAGAAAAGCTAGGCAAATATTATTTTCTAGACTTTTGACATAATTTGGACCTAAGGAGGATTTGGAAGAACACAAGCACAAGGATTTCATTATTCCTTCCTCACTCAAGACCCGAGTTCATATTGAATTTTGTTTTCCTGTACTTTAATTATATTTGTGATGAAATTAATCCATGTATATAGAGTAGTTGTCTTTAGGTTTTGATGGATATGGTGTATTGATGATTGTTTGTGGATTGTAACTCTAGTTTTACGTATTGAAGCATTTTTGGATGATTTAATTGTCGCATCTATATTCATTTGTTCATGTAATCGAGAGAGGCATAACTTGTGATATCTTTGAATTATATTGTTATTTGAGTTAATTAATTCTTCTTAATAATCGGAAGAGGATAGTTGAATTATTTGGGACACCGTAATCATCCTCTTCATTTTCTGTGTGCCTTTCCTATTTCCTCAGCCCGATCTGGGTGGGGACCACTGATTGTTATTTGGTTTCTTTCTCTTCGACCAGTCCCCTACTTTTTGATGTCGTGACCACAGACACCGGGATCACTTCCTTAATAGCAAATATCTCCTTTGTTGTAGTTGTTCTCCGTAAACCATTTTGATTCCGTCTGGAGTGGGAAACTTCAATGCTTGATTTAATTTTGAAGGCATCGCTCTCATGCTGTGGACCCATAGCCTCCCGAACGAGGCATTGTATCTCATATCCCATTCTATCACGTAAAATTTCATTTCCTGTGTGGTCCAGACAGTGTTTATTGGTAGGTTTATTTCACCACTCGTCATCTCGCATGCCATGTGGAACCCGTTCAGTACTCGTACTTTCGATGTGATTCGGTCCAATAATCCCAATCGCTCTACGACCCTCTATCAGATGATGTTGGCCAAGCTACTGAGATCATTTAGCGCACATTTAACTTGAAATTTCTTGATAAGTACTGATATTACTAGTGCGTCATAGTGAGGTTGGATGATGCCCTCAACATCCTATCGCCGAACGAGATGGACCCCTCAGGGATGTAATTCCGAGTGCATTTTTCCCTTGATAGAAACTTTTGGTGCGTTTTATCATCGGCCCTTATGGTACACCCACTCCCCTAATGATCATGTTGATCACGTGTTGAGGCTTTACCTGCTTAAATTGTTTGTTGGCGTCCCTATTTTTTAAATGATTTTTAGTCTGCTCACTTGGGAACTCCCGAAGATGCCCATTGTTGAATAGTCGAGCCACTTCCTCCCTTAGTTGTCGATAATTTTTGGCCCTTTGAACATGAGTACCATGGTGTTTACATACCGACCTGTGATCCCTTTGTGCCGGATCGGCCTGAAGTGGCCTAGGCCATGTGGTCTCCTTGATGTGAACAATGGCTGATACTATACTCGTACCATCCATGTTAAAGTTATATTCCGATAGTTTGAGGCTTCCCTGCCCCCAAGTTATATGTTGAAACCGTTTTTATTCATCAGACCTCAGTTACTAAGTCCTTGGTCGCTTCTCCTATCGTTCCTGGTTAGGTGGCGACCTAATCCATTTTCCCTTCTATTCGAGCTGTATGGCTGATACCGATCTCGAACCGACTTTGGCTCCTGGTCTATAATTCTATTAGATCTATCATTCACTCTGTTGGGGTAAACAAACCCCGAGGATCCCCCTATATGTTTGTCCTCGACTTTGATCTTCGACTGATACCTATTATGGACATCGGTCCATGTAATCGCCAATTACTCCACCAAGTTTTGCTTCAATTGTTGAGAAGCAATGGAACTTTGGGGTTGATACCTTGAGTGAACTCTTGAACGGCCCAATTATCTGTGATCATGGGTAGGTCTAATCGCTCCATCTGGAATCTTGACACAGACTCTCTAAGCATCTCGTTTTCTCTCTACTTGACTTTGAAGATATCAGATTTCCTTATCTCGACCTTGATGGCGCCAACATGGGCTTTAACGAAGTCATATGCAAGCATAAAAAATGAATCAATAGAATTTGGAGGCAAGTTATGGTACCATATCATCGCTCATTTGGACAAGGTTTCCCCAAATTTCTTTAATAACACCGACTCGATCTCGTCATCCTCTAGGTCATTGCCCTTTATTGCGCACGTATAAAAGGTTACATGTTTGTTTAGATATGTGGTCCCATTATATTTGGGAATGTCAGGCATTCGGAATCTCTTTGGGATTGGCTTTAGTGCCGTACTCGGGGGGAAAGGTTTCTGAATGAATTTTTTGGAATTCGACCCTTTCAATATTGGAGGCATTCCGGGATCTGATCGATCCTCGAATTATAAGTTTCCACCTTCTTGTCATTTGCCTCTATCTTTTTCTCACTATACTCCGCCCGCTTTGTTAGCTCTTCGAGCATTTTCATCACCTCGAAAGTTTCTCCGGACCAAACTCATCCAGTTCTACGACAATTTGTTCATCTCTTCGAGTGTCTTCTCTAACCCGCTCGGGTTTGGTCCTATTCTAGGCGTGATTTTAGGTCTGTAGCTGTGCTATTGCCATTTGTTGCGCTTGTGATATTTCGAAAATCAATCGTAAGCTAACTCCATCACATTTCCCTTCGGGTGATTCTCGAGCCGATGGTCGGGGTGCCCCGCGAATGCTATTTTCGAGATCAATTGGCAGGTTGATGTTGATGGCAACTTGTGAGTTAGCGTCGACCAAGTCAAGGATTAGGATACCATTAGGATCAACAAGGGGTATGCCATTGCTTGGTACCACATTATTGTTTTCACCGTGGTGGTCTGGCGTCAACGTTCAAGTGAGCAGATTGAGAATTTGACATTTTTAGGTTAATGTGAAATCAAACTTCAAAGAGCAAGTTTAAAATATGGTATGTTATGGAGATTCGTATTAAATCACCACTATTATCCATGGCCCCACGATGAGCGCCAAACTATTTACCCTTAAAATGAGTAACAATTGATTTAATTTAACACGAATGAATCATGAAAAATAAATAATTGAATTAAAGGAATCAGAGCGATCAAACCAATGTAATGGTTGAATAAGTCTAGCTTTATAGTGGACATTTGGAAATCGGTTCCGATTCAGCCCTTGGAATGAGCTCGATTACAACTTAACAAATAAGCAACTGAAGAATACTTTTAACAAAAGCTAAAGAACAAAAATTAATTTTACTGCTTTGATATACATGCCAACAATCGTGCTTAAAATACAAAAGTTCTCCCGGGGAGTTTCAATTCTAGTACAAGTCTAAATAAGGTAATAAATCTTCTCCTTCTGGTAAACGTTGATACGCAGTTGCTAACGGGCGAGATTCGCGCCATAATATCCGGTTGAGGGCGGATATTTCGGCCCCTTGCTTATCTTTTCTAACCGTTTTTTCCTTAGACTCGGCTCTTTACTCGGCCCAATTTTCGGCCGCATCCAGTCCCGGGTGCACTATTCGTCCTCCCCTGGCTCTGAGACGTGAAATCCCTCGATTTTCCTCAAGGCCATGTCAGATCGTGCTTTTCTCTCATATCTTTACCGGGAAATCGGGGGTAACTTTATCCCCGATTTTACCCGTACACAAAAGCATGCAAGCACAAGTAATTGCACTGATTTATATGCTTAGACATTTTTTTTATGCATTAAAAAGACAATTTATAATTATATTGATGAGAGAAGAAGCAAACTATGTTAAATCTAACTGTTTAAGGGAAGGGTGTGACGAGCAAAAAAAGAAAAAATTACAAGAAAATACGTATGACTTCACACCATAACAAAAGATGTCCTATATTTTTAAGTTTTACCCAACCTAGCCCATATTGTACATATTTTAAAAACACTACCAAATTCAAAACTTTTGTTCTTACTACCATTGCTTCTAAAAGCCATGGAGTTAAATGTGTGTTCTCACAACCATTATTTTCACTCTCTCTTCTTCTCATATCTTCTACATATGCTTCAAGGGGCCGTCCGCTATTGCTGCTTCTTACCCTGTGTAACCTGGTTACAATGTAAGAAAATTGAAGAGAAGTCCACCATTGAAGGTCATTCAAAGCTTTGCTTTCGAAAATAAGATTTTTTGAGTTTGTTAATTGTTTGGATTGGGTGTTGTTCCAATTGATTGAAATATCAAAAGGAGTTCAAAATTTATTTTGAAGTGATTTGGAGTAGATTTGAGTTAAATTTTAGAATAGACGCAAGGAAGAAGATGAAGTCAGTTTTTTGTATAATTATGTATAATCTTGTATAATAGTATATATGAGTGTATAAACATATCTTATAAACTATTATACACTTTTATACATCTTTATACAAGTGTTTGTAGAGAACTTTTTCCACGATTTTCAGTTGCAATTCTTGTTCAAAATCAGTCCAAATCTCCATTAAATGATCTTCAAATTTTATATACAACCTCCTTATACTATTTCTAACAAGTCTAAATAACACATACTCCAAATTTCTCAAAAAATCAAATTCAAAATTTAAACACACATATTTAAGCTTGTTAAAATTTAATTTTCATCATCTAAATGGATTTGGTTCGTTGAACTAATATTTGAATCACAATTACCGATTCGAAAATTCACTTAAAAGTTTAAGCAATCTTTTCTAAAGATTAAATAGTAATTTCAAGAACCTATTGGTGTTGGATGTTGAATTTTAACCTATTATATTTGGATTAATTGGTTGTATATTGAAATATGCACTATAAAATTGAAAAACATGTAACTTAGTTGTTAAAATTTCCCCCCCCCCCCACACACACACACACAAAAAAACAAAAAAAAAGGTAAGTGTCCATAATGCTCCCGATGTCCACATTTTAATTGTCCCCGTTCTTGCCATATTGAGCTCATTCTGGCCACATGGATTGGTCAAATTAATAAGACTAAGCGAATATATAAAAGTTGTGAAACTCTAGCGCGTGTAAAACAGAATGCAGGCAGACAAAGTCGACAATCAAGGTAAGTGACGGATAATTTAATTAAGTACTGTTTTTATTTATCTTCAACCCCCTCCTTTTTTCTTGATTTATCTTCCGACAAAAATATAAAAATTTTTGATTCCTGCTAGCTAGTCTTCCATTTTCCCTCTCTTTTTTTCTTTTTCAGTCTTTGGAGGGAAGTTTTTTCGTTCAAACACCAAATTAAACATCTTCTTACAGATTCTGTGCTGGTAAAACCCTAATTTTTCCTTTCCATGCTTCACTATCTTGAGCTGCCCATATTTTCATGCTTGCAGGAACTGATTTATTGCTTTCGCGGTGTGATGTTTTTCAAGTTTAAAGTTTAGGTATGGGGATTTTTGAACTCGTTTTTAGCTTAAATCAAGATTCAGTCCTTTTCCTTTTTGCTGTTTGCTACGTTTGTTTCTCTGTTCAGATGCCACATTTTTAGGGTTTTGAAATTAATTGAATGGCTTCTGTACTTCATTTTAAATTTACTTTCTGCTTATCTTGCTCTGTTTTGCTACAATCTAGTAAAATCAATGAATCAACTTCGTCTGTGAATCATCTATGTCCATTTTGTTCAATTCAGGTCATACTCAGAGGATTCGTCATAGTTTATATACTTTTCTGCTGGTCATTAACGTACGGTAACTCTACCATATTACCTGGATTTTCGCCCTCAGAAAAAAAAAAGAAGAACAAAGGATTTTCTTAGTTGGCTCACTGGCTGCAATTGTTTGACCTGCAGAAATGAAAGATTGAAATTCAAAGTAATTACTTGTAAATCTGATAGGGGCAGCTAATTGATGCATTAGTCGGTGCATATATAAGCTTCTCTCTTTTGTTTCCTAGCCTTAGAATAGTGTTCTTTGTTTCTGCATCTTGTAAAATTTCGATAAGCATCCAGGATTTCGTAGCTTTTGTACTAGGCTTGGCTTAAAGTTTCAGGGATAACCTACACATTTTTGGTCCTTTACTTTTAGAGCCCACAATAAGTGTTTTGCAATAGATGGAGCTGTAGTGTGTTTCCTGAGAATGAGTGAATGATAAATGTTATAACATTATAGAGCAGCAAGAAGAGCAGGTTCGTGCAGAATATAACAGAGGCAGTCTTCTAATACCATGAAAAGATTAGCAAACATCATCTAAAGTATCCTCGGATCTGTTTTCTATGTTTGGGGTTATGTTGTTCATTGCATGCTTTAAAAAAATAAGTTAATAGCTTTAAAAGGTCAAAAGTCTTAAAGCTTTTGAGTCATCCGAAATTGATTAAATTATGTGGGGAAATTGATTTCATGAACTTCCTTTATTTGTCAATACACGGTAAATGTAATTCTGAAACAAGAAATCCATTTTTTCCTCTATGGTTTTTACATTCGCCGGAAGACACAGTAAAACTCTTGCCCATCAGATGGCTTGTTCATTTGGTTGGATCAAAATCCTCAGTGAGGCCAATGGGCTCAAGGAATTAGTATTGTTCGATTCTTAGCAAAGTGTATATACTGTTCGTATACTTGAAAATTTTCCTTTTTGAGCCTTTTTTTTGGGGGATAGGTAAAGGTAGTTTCTTTAGAGAGGTGGAAATAAATGTTAGTTTTCCTCGATTTCTTCTATGAAAGTGTACTCAGTTACATTTTGTATGTGACCTTTAATTATAAGCATTCCTACCTATTAAATTATGCAATATATTTTCATGCATAGAATAACATATTTTGTGCACATAACAATGACATTATCCATTATGCATGCAAACAGATTTCTATGGCTTTATACAATTGTTCATGCTTTTCATGATCATGTCTTCTACGTAGCTAAAACTTCTAACAAACTGTCTAATATCTGTTTCTTGACTGCAATTCTTCTCCAGGAAACTATGTGTACTGGAACAAGGGGGTGATTCAATTCTTCTTTGTCACAGTTATTAAAGCTGGACTAAAGCATCTACAGAGTGGACTCTATCCTGTAGTTAGATATGCAGACTAAGAAAAAATTAAATGGAAGAAATCCACGAGAGCTGGCTAGTCCAAAGGTTTCAAGACAGCAGCGG
The DNA here is from genome assembly GCA_026770625.1 of Nicotiana glauca. Lineage (NCBI taxonomy): Eukaryota > Viridiplantae > Streptophyta > Magnoliopsida > Solanales > Solanaceae > Nicotiana > Nicotiana glauca. The sequence continues at coordinate 31,489 of MU772605.1, read as the reverse complement.
AAGATGTCCGAGAATGTGCAAACTCAGGCAAAGCAAGTTAAGGAACTTATAACATCTACAGTGAGGAAGCAAAAATCAGGTAAGTATTATATGGAACCCATCCTATGAGGACAGAGTAATTTGATTTATTTAATCTTTAGCTTAAGATGCTTATGTAACGCGATATTTGGGGCATATATCTGAAGAATTAGCAAGGGTTGTAGCTCTTTCTGTCGTTCAAGCTTCAAAAATATCTGTCTATAAATATTTGCATATACATATTACCAAGTCAAAGAGCTTCTAGTTCAAAGTGCTTGTGATGTGGTAATGGTCTAATCAAACTTTTTTCATATTTATGTCGGTAAATACTTTTTGCTTTCTTTTGGTGTTTTGCCTATATTATTCTTTGATCTCAGTTGCCACTGTAGAATGTTGACTGTTCTCTCATAGAAATTTACCATCTAACAAGAATCAAAATCTAAAATGGCACAAGTTGGACCTATGTACTAGCATTGAAACGATGTGCCATATGCTTTCACCATTCTGAGTATCTCTCGGTGTGCTTCCCTTCTCCTTGGGAACAATCACTGATTATGGTGCAGGATTTGACCTTTGATTGTCCTAGTTGAAGCATAGTGCTTTCCCAGTTAATTGTGATTAGCTTCTTTCCTGTTGACTCTACTACCTATTTATTTCATATAGTACCGGACGAGCACTTTATTTATCTGTGGCAACTTACCTTACATTTACCATATTGGGTGTTTAGGAAGCAATTTCTTGAAAAAGATTGAGAATTATGTTGCTGCTACAGATCTGGATGTAAGATTTGGATTGGTGTCTGATGACACTTCTGCTGCTTCAGACGCACATGATGTTGTTCATGAATATAATACTATTACTATTAATAAGGTAACAATTTACATTTGCTTCATGTGGTATTGTTGGGAGTCTTGACTCACATTGTTAATATAGATACTTTGAGGTGAGAATTGCACTAGAATGGTTTGTTGTTGGATATTATTTTATTGTTTTTCTTAATGTAGGACTATAATGTTGAAACTGATAGTTGCACAAATGATACTATATTTTCTCCTACCTTCCATATATCCAGAACTATTGGAGGGGAAATTTCTAACAGAGGTAAGTAGATGCTTTGGCAGTAAAGTGTTGAGTAGGTCTGTGAACTAATGTTCTGATTTATTTTATATCATTCAAAATCCGGTCACATTTTTTACTCTGCAGACATACCCAAATTCATCGAGCAAGCAGACCAGCCATTCCAGGAGCCTGGAAAGCAAAATATAGAAGTTGATCTGTTGACAGGTCATTTTGCGCTGAACGAGGCTACCGGTATGGTTTATTATGTGATAATACATGTGCTGGTTATGTCAGACAGGATAGTCATTATTAGTCAAAATCGAGATATGCCTTCCAATGTTTTCTTCAATTGCTAATTATGTGTTGGCTGTTGTGCAGATATAGGGGGCCAGCATATCTCCTCTGAAGTTTCAGCTGTGCATCTCTCTATTAAAGATTCAAAACTGGAATGCATTGATGAATTTAATCAAGTTCAGTTGCCTGCCGATGTTTGTATGGAGGAAGAGGAAACTGAAGAGTTTGATGACTTTGATCCATATTTTTTCATAAAGAATTTACCAGACTTGTACTCAGTTGTTCCAACATTTCGGCCTGTGCTGTTGCCTAAACAAACACGGAGTTGCCCATCAACCACTCTTGTTTTGGACTTGGATGGTATTGCACTCTATATACCTAATGCTAAATTAATTTTTTCTTCTTTGGTGGTCGTCTGTTCCAGTAATGTTCAGCTTTGAAGGAAAAGGAATGTTTTAGCACATATCTCGAGAGTAAATTGGTATTCAGTTATTTTTCTGTAGACAGTTGTGCCCTTTTCTCCTTGGATGATAGTGATCCGTAGGTATTCTTCTATCTATATATTAACTCTTCTCTTAAGAATCTTGCTGAGTCAAAACAAGACATTTGGTCACGGATGAACACAATAACATATCTATACACACACTCATAACTGTTGCTTTGCTTCTTTCACTTTTGGATTTGTTGTTGGCCTTCATTCTGCACTATTTTGTGGATGGAGATTCTCTATGATAGATATTCCTTCTCTCTCTGATTAAAAAGAAAAGAGGATATTTCCTTATCCTACCAAGGCTATCTGTCCTTTTATAGGCATATCATTTAAATTGTGGGATCTATCCTGATAACTCCAAAGAAACCACGGCTGAAGGATGATGCCATCCATTCCTTTAGGAATATGTTGGTAAACATATTCATGTACATTGTTGATTGCCCAAGTGAATATGTGATGCACATTGAATTGCGTGCTCTTATGTTGTACATCAGACATCCGTGCTAGTCAATGATTCTTGTTTTCCTTTTCAATCATGTACTCAGGTTTCCTAGTCAAATCGTAGCATACACTCGTCATTTTATTAATGGGCATTTTACGCTGATTCTAATCTCATATATTTGACAGAAACCTTGGTGCACTCTACACTTGAACCTTCTGATGATGCAGATTTCACTTTCTCGGTGAATTTCAACCTGAAAGATCATAATGTATATGTTCGATGCCGTCCTCATCTTCGGGATTTTATGGATAGAGTATCCAGCCTATTTGAGATTATCATATTTACTGCAAGCCAAAGCATTTATGCTGAGAAGCTTCTGAATGTGCTTGATCCAAAGAGAAAAGTATTTAGGCATCGTGTTTACCGTGAGTCATGTGTATTTGTTGATGGCAATTACCTTAAAGATCTGTCAGTTCTTGGCCGTGATTTAGCACATGTGATTATCATCGACAACTCTCCGCAGGTGCTATGACAGAATCTCTCTTTGCTAAATACTATTTCTTTATCAAGATTCCCGATCCCCGCTCTTCCTGGTCCTTTTTGGTTCTTTCACATGATAAGTTCTGTTCCTTTGATTTCTTATTTAAAGCAACCTGCACCATGAACAATTACAAGAAGTATTAAACTTTCATGTATGAGAAAGCTGGAAAGAAACTTGTTAATGGTTGGGCTTCCTCTCCTGTTTCTTAAAATGATCGAACTAATAATCTTCCTTGGTAGTATTGCTGAAAGCTTTAATACAAACCTTTTCAAAAATAGGTTGATGAAAGCTTATATATTGTGTTCATAATGGAATTTTCATACTGGATCACTTTCTTTGAGCATTATCTTATCTGGTAATGTGTTAATAATTGACAACTGCTTAAGTACTTGATGTGCTTTTGCGGGCAATTTATTCCTGCTTAGAATTATGTCATTCTTCAGTTATACTGATGTGGTAGACGGTTTTATTTTCAGGCATTTGGATTCCAGGTGGACAATGGTATTCCAATTGAGAGCTGGTTTGATGACCGCTCTGACAAAGAGTTGCTCTCGTTGCTCCCATTTCTGGAAAGCTTAGTTGGAGTTGAAGACGTTAGACCGATTATTGCAAGCAAATTCAACCTTCGCGAGAGAATAGCTGCTGCTGCTACTTGTCCTTTTAACTCTATTAGAGGTGATGCATTTGAGAGATAAGGATCTGTATCTTTATAGATTCAGTCTTGGTTAATTTATGTAATTCATATTTATCTTGTGTTGGTGCCATAGCGACGCTTGAGATTGGAGGAAACTCCTCAATAAGGCTGTGTCTGAAACGTTGAAATCTATCTCTGAACCTTATTTTTTCTTTAAATACTCGGTTGCAATTTTTTAATTAAATCATTATACATGTTCTTTATAAGATGTGGCAGTTCAGGGTATGGCTATCTAACGGGACAAGACGGGACAAAATTAACGGGACGGGATGACATTTAAGTGGGAAGCTAGCGGGACGAAACGGGACAGGACAAATGAGACAACACGGTCGGCTGACGGGTTCGTGGGCTTAAATATAGTTTTTTTTTAAAAAAAACATCTAGTTTTTGAAAATGACTAAGTTTTTAAAGTTTGCAACGGCTATTTTTTTGACTTATTTAATAAACTCAAATGAGAAAATGGAAATTAGAAAACTAAGTAAAGAGTTATAAAATATTAAAACAAAAGACTTGTAATAAAATATTCTAGTAATTATAAATTTATAATAGAGTTATAATTTTGTATACGGCAAAATCGGAGGGTTCAATTTCCCGTCATCGAGGCATTTCTGAACATCACCTCGAAGCCTCGAGGCTGCAAAGATACGCTCGAGTCTTCTTCTTCGGAGCACGTCGGCACCCGGTCTGAAGAGAATATCGGCCGAGACTAGAATAAAAATGGGGAGTCCCCAAGACGTGGCTAAGTCTGACAAAGCCTAGCCGGGCTACTCTAAACCCTAATCGGGATGTCACATCTAGCCGTTCCATCTCCATACCTTTACAACTAATGTATGTCTTACCATATAAGCTTCCCCCCTTCTATATAAGGGGGATCATGTTGCTTCAACTATTCTACACAAGATAAATAATAACTCTCCCTCTCCCTTTTTCTCTCTAACATGCTCTCTCGATATTGTTTCTTTATTTTATTATCTTCATACTTGTTCTTCATTTATTGCTTATCATTGGCCATAAAGAGCCTCCTTTAATATTATCGTATTTGTTAGCCCTTCCCTGACTGCCCCTGATAGCTCAAGCCCGAGCTCGGGAACCGACCTCGAGGCCCTAAATCGACTAGCTAGAGGCCCCGCACGGCTATCTTTCGGTTCGATTACGATTCCATTTTCGCTTGCATCTCATCTTTAAACTTCACACACATAGCATCAACTGCTCCACAACTCGCATAAAAATAGATCACGTATTCTTAGAGTCCCATCAACAAATTTAATTGTTATTGCCATTTTTACGGTAAACAATTTGGCGCCTACCGTGGGGCTAAAAATAATAGTGATTATTTTCTTGCTAGTTTCATTACACAACGCAAGTTATCTTTCACACTTCTTCTTGTCCAAGATCTTCGATTTCAGGTCAAAATGTCTGGCTAAATGAATGGAGTTGAGAACAACAACCTCGAAAACCACGGAGAAAACGGTGCGGCTGTTCTAATCTTTGGCGCGCCACCATTGAACCCCGATAACGCACTTGGACCGATTCCAGCGGGCGCGGGTTCGCAAGACGCACAGCAGGTCGATGAAACCTCACACACTGACAGGAGCATACAACAAGACGACCAACAGGAAGCCCAAAAAACCCCAGTTCGGGAAGAACAAGAAGTTAGCCTTCATGTTATTTTTGAAATATTGCAGGCACAACAGCAGGCTATCGCTCAGTTGCAAAGCCACCAAAAACTCTCATCACCGTAGCACCGGGAACAACTCCCCCGACCGAACAGGTACTGGAGAGATTGAGCAATAATGGTTCGATAGCCGACCCTGCTATCGTAAAAATGCTCGAGGATCTTACCTGAAGGATGAGTCGGGCAAGAAAATGATAGCTGCCAACGACAAGAAGGTCGAAACTTACAACTCCAGGGTCGACCAAATCCCGAGCGCGCCCCTGGTCCTGAAAGGTGTAGACTCGAGGAAGTTCGTGCAGCGGATGTTCCCGGAGGAAGCAGCCCCAAAACCCATCCCAAAGAAGTTCAGAATGCCAGAACTGTCGAAATACAACGGGACCTCAGACCCCAACGAGCACGTTACCGCCTACACATGCGCAGTAAAAGGCAAAAACGACATAAAAGACGACGAGATCGAGTCCGTTTTACTGAAGAAGTTCGGGGAAACGCTCTCAATGGAGACCATGATGTGGTACCATAATCTAGCTCCCAACTCCATAGACTCATTTGCCATGCTGGCAGACTCCTTCATATAGGCACACGCGGGTGCCATCAAAGTAGCAACGAGGAAGTCTGACGTATTCAAGATTAGACAAACGGAGAATGAAATGCTGCGGGAGTTCGTATCTCGCTTTCAAACGGAACGAATGGAACTACCCTCGGTATCCGATGACTGGGCGGTACATGCCTTCACTCAAGGCCTGAACGAGCGGAGTTCAGTGGTCTCAAGGTAGCTAAAAGAAAACCTGGTCGAGTATCCTACCGTAACCTGGTCGGATGTCCACAAACGATACCAGTCAAAGATCAGGGTCGAGGATGATCAATTATGAGCCCCTTCGGGCTCACTATACCCGAACAGGCTCTTAGCAAAGGAGTCGAAGCCAAACAAAGAAAGGTATCAACCATACACCAAAGACAAAGGAACGCCCCAAGACGCAACCTACCTCACAATGATCGACTGGTCAACCGAGGGCAGAATCCCTGAGGATTCATTAACAGAGCTGGATTCGACAAAAACACGGGGCCAACAGGAGATCCATGCCTATTAGAATACAACTTCAACGTTGATGTTTCAGACATCGTGTTCGCCATCGGCAAAATCAAGGATACCAGATGGCCCAGGCCTGTACAATCGGATCCTTCCCAAAGGAATCATAACCTGGTATGTGAATTCCACAACACCCATGGCCACAGAACTGAGGATTATCACCAGCTACGAGAGGAAGTGGCCAGGTTACTCAGCAAAGGTCATCTCAGAGAATTCTTGAGTGACCAAGCCAAAAATTAGTTCCGAGAAAGAGACGCGGCCAAGAAGAATGAAGCAAACGAGCCACGACATGTTGTCCACATGATATTAGGGGGTGTCGACGCTCCTCAAGAACCCCTGATGAGAAGGACAAAAATATCCATCACCAGAGAAAAGCGAACCCGGGGATACGTACCCAAAGATGCCCTCACATTCAGCGAGGAGGACTCCGAGACCTTGTCCCAACCTCATAACGATGCACTGGTAATCTCTTTACTCATAAATACATTTCAAATAAAATGTGTACTCGTGGATCCAGGTAGCTCGGCCAACATTATCAAGTCAAAGGTAATGAAGGCTAGATCAAATTGTGCCCGCACTCGAGTCCTCAATGGATTCAACATGGCAAGAGAAACAACAAAAGGAGAGATCACTCTCCCAGTTAGTGTGGCCGGCACGACCCAAAATGTCAAATTCCATGACATCGAAGGAGACATGAGATACAACGCCTTGTTCGGATGACAGTAGATACACTGCATGAGAGCAGTGCCGCCCACCCTCTACCAGATGATGAAATTCCCAATAAGAGACGGGATTAAAACCGTCCATGGGGAGAAACACACAGCAAGAGAAATGTTCGCGGTGCACGATGTGGCACCGACACCAATATCTCCACTCTCGATAGAGCCTAAGGATAATCAAACAACATCTTCGGCTAAGCCCGATTAAACACAGCGGAGGACCGTACCGAGTCCTCATTACAAACAACAGGGGCATACAAGACCTCGAAACGTCGCCAAGCGCATTCCATGATAAGGTATAACCATCTCCTTCTTCATTTTTATACTTTATACTAATCCTTTATGCATGCCCTCGATCAAAGTAGTCAAAAGCGCTCACCTATCCCGAAGACCTTAAGGTTTTAAAAGCATCCGTTGCACTCTTTTTTTTTGATCGAGATTTTATCCTGAAGAAGGTTTTTCCGGCAAGGTTTTTAATGAGGCAACACCTATATGCTACCTAAGGGGAATCTAACAAGTCTTCAAGGATTCTTTAGCTACCAATCACGAACGTCGAAGGACATCCTCTAGGAAGGTCATATGCCTAGAAGAGCAAAGAAATTCCAAATAATGTCCTAATTGGCAAATGATATACAGGACTTAACGGTCGAATGAACTGTGTCCACACAGCCGAGCTCCCGATGGCGGAGGCACATGTACTAGCACCAAATAATCAAAGAATGCTTTTTTCCCAACATGACTCATGCTCCAAAGAAAACCCAATGTTTTTGCCAGAACGGTTCCTTCATAAAAAAAGTCCCGAATACTCGGAGACTAGCGCCGATAATTCGGCACCCGCATGATCTCAAGGTCGAAACTCCAAACTAGTAAGCCCTAATCGAGGCAACACGAAAATTATGAAATACCTCCAAAAAAGAAAGCATCCCGAATACTCGGAGACTGGCACCAAAAAACTCAGAAAATGCACAACCTCAAGGTCGGAATCTCCAAAGTCGTAAGCCCTCAGTGAGACAATTCCGAGCTCATGAGTAACGGCTCTCAAGCCAAACAAACTCGATGGCTCGGAGACCGTCGCCAATCGCCATTCAGCAAAAAACTCGAGGCTGTAAGACCCCGAGCGGGCAGACTCGGTCTTGTAAAACTTACACAAAGCAACAACACAAGCTGTAAGACCTCAAGCAAGGCATGAATCATACTTGTACCAAGTATCAACAAACTATAAGACCTCAAAGGCATGAAAATTTTTTAAGACCTTATTACATGCAGAAATTCGATCCTGAAGTTCATGCTATATATCAAATTTGTAAGACGCCTAAAAAGGCATACCCTCTATATAAATGCCTAAACTACTATACTTGGGACTAAAAATGGCTCCGGCTAGACATAAATGACTACGGTCATACGGCTGCACCAGCCAAACTAACTTGACTCGGAGAGCCCGATCGTTGCTACAAAATCGTAGGCCATTACTTCGAATCTACTTCAAAAAGAACCGGTTAAATAGGCTACCCTCAACAGGCAAAAGAGCTTCGACCATGTCAGCTCCAAATCACGAGGCTTCGAGCTACTCAGTCTATGAGCCAAACTTTACGAGGTGCTCGAACATCACCGCAAATGACTAGAAATTGAGGTTCTTCCCGAACCAACGAAAGGTCAGGCAAAATCAATACAAAAGTCCTTAATGAGAGGAAAATAAATCCTACATATGCCTAATGGCAAAGCGTAAGAGCCATTGTCGCCAGCTTACATAAAAGACCGCTTCGATAAAAGGCGTAAGAGTCATTGTGGCCGGCCCAGTACAAACATAAAATTTGAGGGTCAAATGAGCTTGAATCATAGCCCGATTCGGAGATTGAATCCAAAATAGTTAAAGCATAAGAGCCATTATCGCCAGCCCATGCAAACACAATAAGCCCCAGGGCCATTCACATAAAAGATCACTTTGATCAAAGGCGTAAGAGCCACTGCCGCCGGCCCATGAAAACATAAAAAGCTTGAGGGTTATATGAGCTCGAGTCGAAATCCAACTCGGAGAATTTACCCGAAATAGTTGAGAAAAAGCATAAGTGCTCAAATGCCCGCTTACACAAAAGGTCGCATCGACCGAGCGCATAAGAGCCCCCAGGCTTGCCTAATTAGCCCAAGGGCCGTATCTCGAATTTGAGGATTCTCACTAACTCTGAAACCATTCCACCTGGCCAAAAGCAAAACAGAAAGGGATACAAAAGAACTAATGTCGAAAAGGGCCTTTTCTTTTCATATACACACGTGGAAAAATACATTCTCCCTCTACAAACATACTCTGAAAGGGTACTACATACGGGATGGTGAGGTCTATGCCCCAACCCCGAGAGCTACGGCCTATTGACCTCATCTTTACTCTCTTCGGTGTCGGACAGGAGTAACCGAGCATCACGCTCGTCCGCCCTCGCTCACGCGAGCTCTTCCAAGAGAACAAAACCCCCGTCACTGATTTCCTCGGGAACCTTTCTCCGAGACTTGCAACGAGCATATTCTTTGATCCTCTCTCCACGATTGAGATCCTCTTCAACTCGGCTTGGGCATCGGTAGCATCCTTCAAATGAATCGCCATCTCCTGATCGGCCTTAATACGATTCAGCGCCACTTTGGTCCGAGCATTAACGATCTCAGCCCTAACCTTCAAAAGTTTGGATTCAAGCTTAGTGATCATATCCGCTTGACTTGAAGCATTGTCACGAGCTAAGAGGAGTTGGACCCCGAGGGTCAGAAGTTTAGCCAAGACATATTTTTCCTCCGAAGCTAGGACCTACGCCTAACCTCTCAGCTCATTACAATCATTCGAAATTTGGTCGGCCTCACCCCTAAGACGCTCAAGGGCCTCCGTCTTTTTCTGCAGCTGAGATAGGCGAAGAGTTAACCTTAGAAGTTAAAAAGCAAAATGCATACTCAACCAGGATGGGAAGTTACTTGCTCAATCAAATAACTCTCGTAATTTGAGCCCTGATACGCCTCACATAGCCAGTGTGCCAACTCGACTTCCTTCTCCTTGCAAAGGAGCCTAAGGATCTACCCTCATCCAGAGCTTTTCGGAGCCTCGCTCGACAGAGCATCTCAGACTTAAGCCTGTCAAAGGCCTGCAAAATGAAAAACCCGATAAAGAAAGGAAGATGCGGATTCAGGGGATGTTGAAGCTCACCGCAAAGTGAAGTCGGCGGACATCCTCGAAGGCCAAACACACATCTGTTGATCTAGTCCCCTCAGCCCCAGAAGAATCAACCCCGGTCGAAGCACGATCGCTCAGAGGAGCCACCTTTCCAGAACCAGAAGCCTCGGGTGCAGCAGGCTTGGGCGGTATCTTCATCTTGGAGGCCCGGCCCCATTTTTCCTTTCCATGAGCGCCATCGCCCTGCAAGTATATTTCCAGCTTATTATTGCCACCCTCTGGCTCTAAAGCTAGCAACCCCTCCTTCTCTCTGGAGGAGCACAACCTCGCCTTTGAAGGCTTTCCGATATCTATGACAGCAAGATTAATACATGAAAAGGGAAATATGTCTCTCCAAATGAACAAGGAAAAAAGAAAGTGCAATATATACGCGCACCATGATGTTTTGTTTCCCATATAGCACGGGACACTGCTCGCCACCTATTCTCGTCGCAAGTCGACTGGGTCACCAGCTCCAGAACCCAACCAGGAAGATCAGGAACTTCGCCCGATGACCATGAAATTGCTGTAGGAAAGAAGGAAACACGATTACTAAACTAGCTTCCACTGTGAGCAAATCTGAGAAAGTACGTAACGCTCAACTCACGCATATAGTTCCATTCTTCAGGGAATGGCATAAGTTCCACGGGGATAACATCATCCATCCGGACCCGGACAAACCGACTAATCCATTCCCGATCTCTGTCTTCTTCATCATCAACAACAAAAGGCGTGGACGAACGACACCGCAAGGTTAGCATACCTCGATGGTGAAAGGGCCGGTACAGCCTGACGAGATGGCTGAGCGTGAATTCAAGCCCCGACTTCTCCGTAAAAAAACCTCATCATCAACACTATTTGCCAAAACGACGGGTGTATCTGCGCCAAGGTAACCCGGTACTTTACACAAAAGTCAACCACGAGCTTGTCAAGAGGTCCCAGTGTGAAAGGATACGTGTATACATTCAGGAAATCCATCGGTAGGGTCAGCAATACCCTCATCCGGAGAAAGCACCTGTAGAACTACCTCCTCCCTCCATCCGCAGTCACTCCTCACTAACTCAAGATTCTCCTTTTGATCGAAGACATAGTCTTCAAAGTAAACTCCTGCGGTTCCTGAGCACTAGGAGCGAAACTCTCCCCTCCCTGCCAGGCAAACCCCAAAGTAGTGCTCATGGCTATGTCAATGCTGGAAGAGAAAAAGCGGGAACCTACACAAACACTTTGATGCTAAGGTAGCGAAAGACTCGACGCAGAAATAAAAGGATAGCTTTCTAAAAAAGTGGGATCTCCCAAGAAGTGAAAGCAACCCCATATATATGTGGAAATAACAACGGTTCGCCTACCCAAGATAGGCCCGGGGAGGCCAATGACTTCGATGCGAGTCCTGAGGTGGTACCTAACCTCTTGACTGCCATCAAATAGAAGTTAGGCTTTAAGAAGCCAACGATGCCATCTCCAGTTCTGAGGTGGTACCCGACCTCGATTACCTCCATCTAAAAGAAGGTAGGCTTTAAGAAGCTAACTGCGCCATCTCCAGTTCCGAGGTGGTACCCGACCTCGTGGACCTCCATATGCAAAAAGTTAGGCTCTAGGAAGCCCTCAGCACCATTACAGAGCTCAAGATGGTATCCAACTTTAAAGATTCCCCTTAAGAAGAAGAACGAGCATTTCGAGCTCCACCCATAAAGGCCCGACCTCAGAGCACCGCTTAAATCTAGGTAACCCCTCATCTTGGAAATATATACAACATTTTAAAAAGGTTATCTATGCCGAGTTTAAAGAAAATTTCCAGGTGCCCGAAGCTGACCCTCACTTAGATACTGCTCTAAAAAACCTCAAGATTCGAGGTAATATCTCCATAAGACTCGAGGGCCCGAGTCTGTCGGACCACTACGGGCTCGGCCCAAAGAACAACGGTGGGCTCAGAAAGGAGCCATTTCTATCGACCAAAGATCGAAAAGATGGAAAAGAATACTCGCATCCGAGTTAGATATTGACAATCGTCAACAGAGACATACATTCGGGATCCCCACAAATATAAAAGAATATGGCAAGCATCAAAGGTAGAAGTCAAGAAAATATCTTTATATTCATGAACATTTTCTTAAAACGGCCTTGAGGGGTCTTTACATGTGATTCAAAAGCTTACAAAGTATCCCTACACAGAAACAAAGAAGAAAAAGGGGATGCATGAAGTAAAATCCTAAAACCTAGTCTACCCTCAAAGGTCCATCTCCTGTAGCAGCATCCCTGAAGCGCTGCCTCCTCGAGCTTGCATCCTCGAAGGTGATACCTTCGATCGCCACCTCTTCTAGGTTCCCAGCTTAATCCCTCGGAATAATATCTCCGAGGGAGAAGATGGAGAAGAGGAAAGAAGGAGGACGCAGGAGAGGCAGAAAAAAGAGACATAGCCTGCCAAAGCCAAAGGTTGAAGATCCGGCGGGTCCCAGTGTCAATGGCTGGTTGTGCCATTTTATCCCTTGGGAAAAGACCCAAGGAATGAAGTGCCACACCAGGACAGGGTAGGAGAGTGAGCAGCGATGTATAATCCGAATGCTCTCCCGAGCAGCGGTATAGAGTCCAAACTCCTTTCCAGACCGGACGAAGCCGGCCACCACTGCCTTATCGCCTCGAACCAATAGCGACAGCAGTAGCAGTTGCAACAGCAACAACAATAGAACGGTTTGATCCCGCTCGACGAAAGGAAGCTTAGGCAGGTGGCCACCACACAGCTAATAAGAATGCTGCCATACAACCTTAAGGCCATGAGCCCCAAACATGGGGTTTAACAATAAAGAAAGATGGTGAAAAGATAGTGAAGAGAAACAAATGAATGAATGAAAGAAAACACTTAGCTGAAGAAATAGCATCAGAATACCCCCATGTATAAGGGGGATATCACACGACCTTCGATGCCTTTGAAAGACGGATCGGAAGGCGTAATAAATGCGTTCTTGAAAACTGAATCGACGGTGGTACTGTCGCTTTGAAGAACGGAAATCGATATTACATTGAATGGCACCGAAAAGACAAGTCCATAGGACGTCCCGGTTATTGTAAAGGCTTACATTGTAGGTTGTGTCACCATTATGACATCGTCGTACATATGTCACACCCTAACCTCGGGAGGCGCGACCTGCGCTCAATCAAGTGTACCCGACTGAGCAAGCCTTACCGAACACTTTCTACCCCAAATCAATATGAATACGAAACCCATGCCTTTCATTAATTTAGACAAGAAGACATGGTGCATACTACATCATTGGTTCATTTCATATCACAAAGATTTACCGTACATAAGCTAGCTTCAAGGATTCTATTAGAGTTACAGTTTATGGAGATCACAAGTTTAGGATTACAACATATATAGTGGACTCCCCGAACACCCGTACATAACCCATACTAGTGACTTTGGAGCCTCTAAGGATACAACAGATAAGCATAACTATGCCGGCAACAAGGCCCCGGCTATACCTCAAAAGTGGAAAGCTGTAATAACAAATGATACACCATATAGCCCCATGGAAGAAAAAAGGGGCTCACCAAGACTTTGAGTAGAAAAATGCTCTGCTACACACGATCGGCACTATCCGCTATGGAGCCACCTACCATCATAACACGAATGTAGTGCCCCCGGCAAAAGGGGCGTCAGTACATTTGAACTGTACTGGTATGTATAACTAAACACCATTTTACTAGAAAGAACTATCAAACAGGTACAAGTAAATAACATGGGCAAATCAAAGATGCAATTCATATGATCTTTCATAAAATTTCCAAAACATAGATTAGGGCATTTCTGTCACATGTTCACCATTGTTCTCAATACCACCGCCATCTCGAGCGGAGTCTGGTCACGACCTGATCGGTTAGTTCACCTCATTGGAGGCATTAATCTCAATCAATATTTCATTTACCTTATCCAAAATTCAATATCAGCACATTACCACCATGTGTGCGGCATGGTGTCCGATCACGACCCGATCGGCTAGGTCACCTCATTGGAGGCATTACTCCATTCTCATTAGTCGACACCTTCAAATCTTTATTCCACACATACCATAACAATTCCTGGGCACTCATGGCCACCATCATCACATCGTTTTCCCTTTTCAATATTCGTTTTACATGTTATGATCATAGACACATATATCAAAGATAATTCAAGTTGCAATCACAGGTAAGTGAGCACATAGCTAACATGAGTAATTCTTTGTTTCAATGTTGGCTTATAGCCCAAGTATTTCAACACATAATTATACTTTCCATCATTCTCTAATTATCAAGATTGGCACATTATTCACACTGAGGCACATCCTTCACGAATATGTATAGATATATGCAAATAAATTAATGCATAATAACAATCAATACACTAGCCAATTCAACTCTTACCATACTTTCGTAAATGACAACGGAGCTCAATTTCTAATAAAAAGGGGGTTTTAGCCATACATACCTCAATAAAGCTTTTCCTTACTCTTTTACAATTTTCGGAACTCTTAGCACTTCGATCTATTGAGTAAGAATTACAAATTAAATCGAGAATTAGAGACGAGATTGAGACTCTAGCTTGGTTCAAGCATATTGACAAACCCTAGAGGTGCAATGTGATCTTAGGCCCCTTTTTGAGAGCAATTTATATCAATTTGTACCCCTCTTTAATTCACCACCTCCCACTACTCTAAGGTTTGATATGCATGCAAGGAATCCATTGTTATACCCATGAATCACCTCACTAGTGGCCCCTTATATATGAGAATAAAATAAATAAGAGTTGGGATGATGAATTCTTACCTCTTGAGATGAAGGTCTAGGAGTCTTCACTTGATTTTCTTCAAGGATTTAGCCATATCTTATGGAGTAATTTGATGGGGAGACTTTCCCCCTCTAAAAACCCTCTCTCTTCCTCTAGAAAATGCTCAGAAGAATGCTTAAAATGAGCTATAACACCGAATATATCGATACTGAGGTCGGGTTAAAAATTAGAAAATTGGAGCCCCGAGTCAAATGCGATCGCAAAGTAAACATGCGGTCCGCATAATGGACCACGAAATGCTCCCCAGAAACTGGACACTCTGACTGAGTCTGCGGCAGGAATGCAGTCCGCATTCACGTTCTACGGTCACAAAGTGCACCGCAGAACTGACCCTTACAAAATTCAAAAGAAAATATGCGATGACTATGCGGTCCGTATTTCGATTATGAGACCGCATAGCTGACTGCAATTTTAACCAACATTCTGACTAACTCTGTGGCAGATATGCGGTCCGCATACCTGATTGCGGCCGCATTCTGGACCGCATTTCTTGCATTTTTCTGGAAACTTATTCTTGACTTTTTAATGCATTATTCAATCCAAAAAGGGCCGCGCACATGCTCCTAACTTGGCACCACGGGATCCGGGTTTTCGAGTAGGGATTTCACGGGGCCTTACAACAGAGCCCGAAGAATCGAGCGTCAAATTCATTTCCTATCGCTTTGTTCTAGGAAATGCGGTGACTATCTGTATATGGTAAAATCGGAGGGTCCAATTTCCAGTCATCGAGGCATTTCAGAAGATCACCTCGAAGCCTCGAGGCTGCAAAGATACACTTGAGTCTTCTTCTTCGGAGCTCATCGGCACCCGGTCCGAAGAGAATATCAGCCGAGACTATAATAAAAATGAGGAGTCCCCAAGATGTGGCTAAGTCTGACAAAGCCTAGCCAGGCTACTCTGAACCCTAATCGGGGTGACACATTTAGCCGTCCCATCTCCATACCTTTACAACTAATGTATGTCTTACCATATAAGCTTCCCCCTTATATATAAGGGGGATCTTTGCTATTTCATAGAGGACTGATGTTGCTCCAACTATTCTACACAAGATAAATAATAACTCTCTCTCTCTCTCCCTTTTTCTCTCTAACATAATCTCTCGATATTGTTGCTTTATTTTATTATCTTCATACTTATTCTTCATTTATTACTTATCATTGGCCATAAAGAGCCTCCTTTAATATTATCGCATCTGTTAGCCCTTCCCCGATTGCCCCTAATAGCTCAAGCCCGAGCTCGGGAACCGACCTCGAGGCCCTAAATCGACTAGTCGAGGCCCTGTACGGCTATCTTTATGTTCGATTACGACACCATTTTAGCTTGCATCTCATCCTTAAACTTCACACACATATCATCAACTTCTCCACAACTAGCATAAAAATAGATCACGTATTTTTAGAGTCCCATCAACAAATTTAATTGTTATTACCATTTTCGCGGTAACAAATTTATTGAATATAATTTCAAAGTATTAAGTAACTAAGACATAACAAAAATTCAACGCTTAGAGCACCTAATCCACGTAGCCACTTTCTAGTAAGGGTTCTGTTTGAACTAGGCCTCTTCGTATCCAATTACAAATTATCATACTAATATTTGTAAGCTCCTATATAGCTTCTTTGTAACTTATCAATAATATATCTCGGTCTGGAATTGGCAATGTTGATTCATGTTCCATGAGCTCCATGCTGTCATCGCTCTCAGTGCTAAGTATCTCATTAAATTCTTCTTCTTCCCTAGTGGTTAATTTTTCAAACCAAGATTTCTTCTTTCTGATTTAATCCAATCTCTGAATAATATGTAAATCTCTAGACTGTCCTCCGCTAATGCATGTCTATGATCTCCAATTTGAAATCTTGACGCGCTAAAAGCAATCTTCGATGCTAATGGTGATGCTTGAATAGCCAAGATATCTTAGGTCAATATTGAAAGTGTTGGACAAGCCTTGATATTCTCCCTTGTCACGACCCCAAACCGGGCCCGGTCGTGATAGCGCCTCTCGTGAAGACAAGGCCAGCCGACACAATTTCCCAAGTTAACCATTTTCCATTAAAAGTTGTTTTAATACCATTTATAAACCGTCAATCTCATAATGAACATTTAAAAAAATGCAGAATAATTACACAAGCCCGACATCGGGGTGTCACTAGTCATGAACATCTACCAAGGTCTGAATACAACAAAAATAGTAAAATGTACTAAGCACAAAAATGAAAATGAGAGGAAGGAAGCGGTGCTGCGATCGTCGTACAACCACCTTGCTAACTCTGATGACTCCGCGTCTGAGCAACCAACACCCGCTACCGAGTTATGAAATACCTGAATCTGCACACGAGGTGCAGGAAGTAATATGAGTACTCCAACCCAGTAACTAATAAAAGTAAATAAAGACTGAGCAGTAGGAAACAATGAATCCACATTTATGTTAAACTCAATAAGCACACAAGCTGCTAAGTTAGAATACAAGTCAATCGCCTCTTTTAAAATCCAGCGTTTGGTAAAAATCATTTAAAATGCCTTCCGACAGATTCATTAAGGGTTAAATACCATTTTTAATAAAAGAGTTGAAAACCATAATTGGCCCCTCGGGCAAAACATAATTCGTAAACAGCCCCTCGGGCAAAATAGGAGTCATAAATACCTCCTAACAAGAAAATCTCAATGGAAATAACAAAAGCCAAATCAGTGATTAAGTTTTGAACATCTCATAAACCCCAGCTTAAATGAAAGTTGTTTAAAAACATTTATCTAACATTTTCGACAGATGCTCAGTATAAAGATGAGTAAAAACGGTCATTAAGTCAACATATTCGATAGAAACTCACTCTAAAGAGAAGTGAAAATCAATAAGTTCATAATCAGGCCCCTCAGGCAAACATCACTCATGTGCACATATATATATCGCCCCTCGGGCTATCCTCTCAGTCACTCGTGACTTAACTCCTAACAATCAACGCTCACACTCAGCACTTACGCTCAACAGGTACCATATAGTAACCGCTGTGGCGTGCAGCCCGATCCATATATATAGTCGACTGCGCTCACTGGGGGTGTGCAGACTCTGGAGGGGCTCCTACAGCCCAAGTGCTATATCGCTGCGGCGTGCAGCCCGATCCAATATATCGCTGCGGCATGCAGCCCGATCCATATATATATATATTGCTGCAGCGTGCAGACCGATCCATAGATATGTAATCCTCACAACCAGGCCTTCGACTTCTCTCAGTCATTAACCTCACAATCAGACTCTCAATCTATCTTAGTCATCAACCTCACAATTAGACCCTCGGTCTATCTTAGTTATCAACTCATGATCACTCGGACAATCAATAAAACAGGGAACCCAGCCCAAACAGTTTTCACATTTCTAAGAAATATAGTGATAAAACCTGATTTAACAATAACCAGGTAAAAACATGACTGAGGATATGCTTTCAAAACAAATAGAGTGAGGAAAAATAGTAAAAATGCCCTTAAGGGACTCAACAGGTCGGCACAAGGCCCCAAACATGGCATACAACTTAAAATATAATATCTATCTCTAGAACATGGAAGATCATAAGGTTTCAAATCAAATACCCGACTTAACAATTGTACGGGACGGACCAAGTCATAATCCCCAACGGTGCACAACTCCACGCTCGTCATCTAGCGTGTGCGTCACTTCAAAATAACACAACAATGTGTAATCCGGGGTTTCAAACCCTCAGGGCAGTATTTACAATCATTACTTACCTCGATCCGGTCCAAACTCTAGCCCGCGATATCTCGCCCGCATGAATCGACCTTTGGATGCTCCAAATCTAGCCACAATCAGTACATAATCATTAAAATATGCTAAGGGAGCGAAGCCCACTCGAAAATATCCAATATAACATCAAAATCCCAAAATTGCTCAAACCCGGCCCCGGGCCCACGCTTCAAAATCTAACAGAACTCACAAAATCTGACAACCCATTCAATCACGAGTCCAACCATACCAAAATTACTAAGTTTCGATAACAATTCGGCCTCCAAATCTTCAAATCTTATTTTCAAATCCCTAGGTCCAAATCCCCAATTTACACCTCAAAAACATGTAATCTAGTCAGATTATTCGATGATAATTCAATATTATGGAGTAGAAATGATCACAAATGACTTACCTCAATATTTCCCATGATTTCTAGCTCAAAAATCGCCCAAGCCGTGTTCTTTCACCAAAAAAAAGGTCAAAATGAGCTAAAAAACGTAACAACTTTAATAAATCCGATTCTGGTCGCTAAAGGCTTAATTCCCGTCGCTAAAAGGTCCAATCTAGTCGCTAAAAGCTGCATACCAGATCTGATGCACCAGCAGTCTTTAATTTCACTAAAATGACTCTAACTCTATCATACGAACTCGGAATTCGATGATTCTTGTTCCTATGAGTCACAATTAATGATACGAACATAGTCTTTCCATTGAAACTCAATTCGGAGCTTGTTTGCTCAGTGGGATATCCATTTCGATCATTAAACAATTAACTCATGATTCACGTAAAAAATCCAATCGCGACTTGATGAAATTAGACCAAACTTTCCAGATCACTCCTACTATTCATTATCAAAATTTCGGAAGTCTCAAAATCAAATTTCGATCTCTAGAACTAAAAATGGACCTTTGGATCATTATATGCTTATGCTCAAAATGCCAAAATCTTCCAAAAACTCTTCCAAAACATATCCAAGCCTCATGGGACCCCGACCAATCATGCCAACACATCTCATAACATAATTCAAACTTGTTCCAATCTTCGGAATGCTCAAAACAACATCAAAACATCAAATCACCCCGGATTCAAGCCTAAGAATTCCAAAACTTCCGAATTCCGAATTCGATCAAAAAGTCTATCAAACCTCGTCCGAATGACCTGAAATTTTGCACACACATAAAAAATGAAACAACGGACCTACTCCCAATTCCGAAATTCCATTCTGACCCCGATATCAAAATTTCCACTGCCGACCGAAAAATGCCAAATTTCCAATTTTGCCAATTCGAGCCTAAATCTACCGCGGACTTCCAAAATACATTCCGGACGCGCTCCCAAGTCCAAAATCATCTAACGGAGCTAACCAAATCATAGAAATCCATATCCAAGATCAAATACTAAATGTAAAAACTTGGTCAAACCTTTCAAATTTCATGCTTCAACTGAGAACTGTTCTTCCAAATGCATTTTGATTACCCTGAAAACCAAAACCAACGATTTACATAAGTCCTAATATATTACACGGGGCAAGCAATGCCCGAGAACTGGCGAGCAAAGTACAAAAGCTCAAAGCGACCGATCGGGTCATTACATCCTCCCCACTTAAACATACAATCGTCCTCTAACGTGCCCAGAGTTGTTCTAAAAGCCAACCAATCGCTAAATAATCTTACCATGTATATACCGGGGTGATCCCACGTCACCCTATCTCATATAGGTCCGATAACACAATGAAACTGCATTTTTCGCATTCCAACCTAACCCATAAGCCTTAAAACCACATTTCTACTTTGGACATCATTCACAAGATTAGAATCTCACATCTATATTCTGAATAAGCCCGAACCAGCTGTAACAAACCATACCTGCAACCTCGGATGCAATTCCATGATAAACCGTGTAACTCAAATGCTGGTAGCGATAACTTCTATTCACAGCAGCTGTACACAACACCCGAATACTGATAGAAAAACTCTTATCAACTAAAGTCTCATCCTAACTCTTTCATATACTTCTAATGATCCCTAAAACACGCGGTAAGCCATAACCATTTCCCAGATCAATCATTCATGAAGCTTCTTCCTTAGCAAACACCATAGTAAATTTTCTGAGACGAACCTCGATATTATCCTTCCAATATGCTGAAATTGAATCCGTTCATATTTATTAATGACCCCAATGATATCCTCCAATCCAACACTACTCTGGTGACATGACACATCAATATAGGCCTAAGCTGCAACTTGCAAAATACGCGCACCAGTAAGCAACAGTCCGAACATACTCAAATCATGAAAATGGCTCAAATGAAAGAGCTGTACCTCAAGCTCACCAGTACCACTAGAACACAAGGCTGAGAACCCGTCTCACATCATAGGAACAGAACACACGAATCTAACCCGCAAGGTCATACCTCCACATAACTTCGCTGCAATGCGCGACCCTACCCAAACACTGCTCCATATGAAACACCTCAAGTCACTCTGCTCGAAGTTGACGACCACAGGCCATTGATGTCTAGAACCAAAGTAAATCATCATAACCATGGTGAAGCAAATACATAACACCGCACAACTCGAAGGATATAACCGATGCGCTATCCACCATGCAATATCCAATACTCCTCCCACTCGACTCCCACTATAAGACCCTAATAAAACCGCACCATATGTGCCTATAACCAACAAATCATAACACCTCACAACACAGAAAGGTGACTTATAGACCTCCCTAGATTACTAATAAGCTCAATAACAATCAAATTAACACATCCCTCAATAATACAATTAGGGGTCAACAAACCTGTCCCGATGCAGAACACGCTTCCATATAAGTCTACTAATGAACTATACACCAACTCTAGTTGCTCACAACAGATAAATAACACTCTGAATGTTCATAATGACTGAATTATAGCACATACTATCATCTGACTAACTTACCCACATCTTTACCGTCCTTAACCACGAGCTAACCTGCTTATGAGAACTTCCAGTCTCCAAGTCCATAAAGCACATGAATTACCATATCTGATCCCAATTTCGCCGCTCGAATATATAACACACCTCTAATACTCAATCATCCCACGAGAGGTACACCTATAATTCTTCTGTTCCACCTAGAAAAATCACATATCATCAGTCGATAAGACAAGATAGTGCCGCAATATCAATAAAGCATCCATAACTCAAACACATCGCCCTTTCTGAAATGTATACTCTTATCAAGCCACACCAATCAGCAATACCTTTTCCTTAATCATCTGAAATTGCCTGTGCTGCCTAAGAATTTTATGTCCTTCCTTTCATAACTGAATCGTAATCTTACTCACACAATTCTCCATCCTCCATAACATATCGCAGGTGCCATACCATCCTAGGATATCATATGAACTTCATATCCCTTTCGAGCCACAAGTAACTATGTACTTAACTAACCAAGAACTTTTCATTGATCCCATTTAGAAGAAAAATACTATACATCCCATGCTCCTCATGCTCATAGAAAATATACATCTCTAACCGTGGCAGAAAGTCATTAAGAACTCTTTGAATTTCATTTGCACAAACTAAACCATCAGGACTGAATCCTTCTAACTCAACCAAGCTATGCAAGCCACTAAAACCCAAGAGCATTGTCGCTAAACACCTGTATAAACTCATTACCTCATAGGTATCCAAAGAACTAACCATATCCTTACCATACCAATCCGAGCCAATACCAAGCTATCCCATCTATCCGAGTTCCCTTCTGACCTACCTTCAACTTGATACTCCTTCTTGCTATAACATCATAATTTCTCAACCCAGACTTACCACACGAGACTCAAGCACAAAACCACATCGTGTAAGACTCATAAGCCGCTGAATACTCTCTTAAATATCCCTAAAAGCACCACCTTCAAAATAATTTACTCTGAAGAGACTTCCTACGAATCTAAATCTGTTACCTTTACCTTCTTGATACTGATACATAAAATCCCACAATTTATAGAAAATACCAAAAGTCTTGACATCTTCCAATGAAAACTCAGTTTCTAACCACATATGCAACTTTAAAATACCCAATTGTTATATGTAGAATCTTGAACACATTAGAACCATTCTCGCAAGTCATCCACTTTACTCAAACCGCAATTAGCTTGATCAAAATAACCAAACAACCTGTGCCTCATTAGCACTCCAGACACTGCATAATACAACCTCATCCCAATATAACCAAGCAACTTCCTACTCGATGCACCAAGCATATTTTACCAATAACAACTCAAGACATTCTCGGTCTCAATCTCCATAAGCCATAACTGATTCACTAGTATGCCTCAAACTGGAACTAACATAGCACATAACCATGCAATCGCCTAATCAATAGCAGACTCCCCCACTTGGCTCAAAGCCATAGACCAAAACACACAATAACTCATAACACATATAACCTATTGCTGCCATAATACTATAGTGAGATTAAACTCAATCCTTCATAAGCTCGTGAAACACAGACCATTTGGTACTTTAAATTTTCTTCAAATCTCGCATTCATCCTCGAAACAGTCAAGCCCACTCTTTTAAGCAACCCAAATTTAAATCTCAACACATATTTTTCACTTGTAAATGAAATTTTCTAACAGACAACATAAGGATAACACAACCTTAGAACAGATAACCCACTTGCTTTGCCTCCAACTAAAATTTCTGTATGCCTTCCACCGTCATAAACATTACGTAGTCACTTAGTCTTCCTGAGTCTGAACTCATACCGCATCATGATTTTTTTTACTTCACTCCCACAAAGAAACATGGAAAGATTCTTCACATGCCCATAACTCGGGGCTATACCTCGAATCAAGATGGAAATAAAGCACCTAATAGTTCTTCTATCCTCCAGCAAACCTTTCTCATCGCTTCCAAATCATATGAATACATATCGCAGTCACATCATACTCGTCACATAACTATCCAGTCATCACTTCCTTTAATAGGGACACAACAACATATATAGATCCAGAAACACGCACTCATGTAATAAACACCTCGGTGCTCAAGCTATAGGCAAAAATCCGGCCTCAAGTATTCCAGACTAGCCCAACATCAACAAACAGAGATCACATCTCGCCCCTCGATCAGGGAATCATGAGCCATCGATGAAAATCTGATACTGAGTGCTCATCCGCATATACGAAAGCGTGGAAGGAATTCAAAGAGTTACATTTCAAGCTGAATCAAAGGACGCACAATAAGAATTCAAGAATGTGAAGTTTTTCTAAAGGTTTTGCAGCCTCTCGAGGATAAATATAGACGTCTCCGTACCAATCCACGAGACTCTACTAAACCTGCTCATGACTCGTGAGACCTATGTAACCTAGGCTCCGATACCAACTTGTCACGACACAAAACCGGACCCGGTCATGATGGCGCCTCTCGTGAAGACAAGGCCAGCTGACACAATTTCCCAAGTCAACCATTTTCCATTAAAAGTTGTTTTTATACCATTTATAAACCGTTAATCTCATAATGAACATTTAAAAAATTCCGAAATAATTACACAAGCCCGACATCGGGGTGTCACTAGTCATGAGTATCTACCAAGGTCTGAATACAAGAAAAATAGTAAAATGTACTAAGTACAAAAATGAAAATGAGAGGAAAGAAGTGGTGCTGTGAACGTTGTGCAACACCTTGCTAACTATGATGATTCCGTGCCTGAGCAATTAAAACCCGCTACCAGGTTTCGAAATACCTGAATCTACACACGAGGTGTATGGAGTAATGTGAGTACTCCAACCTAGTAAGTAATAAGAGTAAATAAAGACTGAGTAGTAGGAAATAATAAATCCACATTTATGTTAAACTCAATAAGCACACAGGTTGCTAAATCAGAATGCGAGTCAATCGCCTCTTTTCAAATCTAGCTTTTGGTAAAAATCATTTAAAATGCCTTCCGATAGATTCAGTTGGGGTTCAATACCATTTTTAATAAAAGAGTTGAAAACCATAGTTGTCCTCTCGGGAAAAACATAGTTCGTAAACAGCCACTCGGGCAAAATAGGAGTCATAAACACCTCCTAACAAGAAGATCTAAGTGGAAATAATAAAAGTCAAATCAGTGATTAAGTTCTGAACATTTCATAAATCCTAGCTTAAATGAAAGTTGTTTAAAATATTTATCTAACATTTTCGACGGAGACTCAGTATAAAGATGAGTGAAAACAGTCATTAAATCAACATATTCGATAGAAACTCACTCTAAAGAGAAATGAAAATCAATAAGTTCATAATCAAGCCCCTCAAGAAAAATCACTCATGTGCATGTATATATCTATCGCCCCTTGGGCTAGCCTCTCAATCACTCGTGACTTAACTCCTACCAATCATCGCTCATACTC
The DNA here is from genome assembly GCA_026770625.1 of Nicotiana glauca. Taxonomy (NCBI): domain Eukaryota; kingdom Viridiplantae; phylum Streptophyta; class Magnoliopsida; order Solanales; family Solanaceae; genus Nicotiana; species Nicotiana glauca. The sequence continues at coordinate 6,349 of MU772605.1, read as the reverse complement.
AGCACTTACGCTCAATAGGTACCGTATAGTAATTGCTACGGAATGTAGCCTGATCCATATATCGCTGCGGCGTGCAGCCCGATCCATATATATAGTCGACTGCGCTCACTGGGGGTGTGCAGACTCCGAAGGGGCTCCTACAGCCCA
>MU772601.1:112274-124080 GCA_026770625.1 Nicotiana glauca | reverse complement strand
TTTTCGGGATACTTTTATAACTATCAGTTTATTTTGGTTTCCTTCACTATTAATGACTTAAAATAAATGGTTTATAAGCTCTAAGCTCGGGTTGAGAGCACATTTGGTCGGTCTTGCCTAGCCGTTGGGTTGGGCGCCATCACGACCGGGTTTGGGGTCGTGACACCGAGCCTCTCCCGACTCAAACCATCCAACCAGAGACCGACACCACCTACCATATAAGGCCTCGAAAGAAGCCATCTTGATGCTCGACTGGTACCTGTTGTTGTAGGCAAACTCCGCTACAGGAAAGAACTGATCCCACGAACATCCAAAGTCAATAATACAAGCTCGAAGCATATCCTCCAAAATTTGAATAGTTCGCTTGGACAGACCGCCTGTCTGGGGATGAAATGTTATGCTCAACTCAACTCGTGTGCCCAACTCTCGCTGAACTACTCTTCAAAAGCGCAAGGTAAACTACGTACCCCGGTCCGAAATGATAGATGCCGGCACACCATGAAGGTGAACAATCTCCCGGATATAAATCTCAGCTAATCTCTCGGATGAATAGGTGACTGCCACAGGAATGAAATGCGCCGACTTGGTCACCCTATCCACAATGACCCAAACTGCATCGAACTTCTTCCGAGTCAATGGGAGTCCGGTAACGAAGTCCATAGTGATCCTCTCCCACTTCCACTCGGGAAGCTCAATCCTGTGAAACAAACCACCAGGCCTCTGATGCTCTACTTAACCTGCTGACAGTTCAAACAACGAGCCACATATGCTAAAATATCCTTCTTCATCCTACGCCACCAATAATGCTGCCGCAAATCATGATACATCTTCGCGGCGCCTGGATGAATAGAGTACTGGGAACTATGAGCCTCCTCCAATATCAACTCTCGAAGTCCGTCCACATTAGGTACACATACTCGGCCCTGCAATCTCAAAAACTCCATCATCACCTATGGTAACTTGCTGGGCACCTCCACGCTACACCATGTCTCTAAGGACACACAAATAGGGATCATCAAACTGCCGATCACGGATACGCTCTAATAATGAAGAACGAGCGACTGTGCAAGCCAACATACGACTGGGCTCAGAAACATCCAACCTCACGAACGGATTGGCTAAGGCCTGAACATCCAAAGCAAGCGGCCTCTGACTGACTGGAATATACGCAAGACTGCCCATACTGGCTGACTTCCTACTCAAAGCATCGGCCACCACGTTGGCCTTCCCCGGATGATATAAAATGGTGACATCATAGTCCTTCAACGACTTCAACCACCTTCTCTACCTCAAATTCAATTCCTTTTGCTTGAACAAGTACTGAAGGCTTTTGTGGTCAGTGAACACCTCACATGCCACGTCATACAAATAGTGCCTCCAAATCTTCAAGGCGTGAACAATAGCTGCCAACTCTAAATCATACATTGGATAGTTCTTCTCATGAATCTTCAACTGCCTCGAAGCATAGGCAATAACCTTGCCGCCCTGCATCAACACTGCACCAAGCCCAATACGGGAAGCATCACAATAGACTGTATAAGGCCCTAATCCTGTGGGCAAAACCAACACCGGTGCCATAGTCAGAGCTGTCTTGAGCTTCTGAAAGCTCGTTCGACCATCTGAACTGGGCACCCTTCTGGGTCAACCTGGTCATCGGGGCTGCAATAGACGAAAACCCCTTTACAAACCGACGATAGTAGCCTGCCGACCCCAAGAAACTCTGAATCTCTGTAGCTGATGCTGGTCTAGGCTAGTTCTTAACTGCCTCAATCTTCTTTGGGTCCACCTGAATACCCTTTACTGATACAACGTGACCCAGAAATGCTACTAAACTCAGCCAGAACTCGCACTTGGAGAACTTGGCATATAACTAACTATCCCTCAGAGTCTGAAGAACCATTCTAAGGTGTTGCTCGTGCTCCTCCTGGCTACGGGAGTACACCAAAATATCATCAATAAAGACTATCATGAACATGTCCAAATATGGCCTGAACACTCGGTTCATCAACTCCATGAATGCTGCTGGGGCATTGGTCAACCCAAATGACATGACCAAGAACTCATAATGCCCATACCGAGTACGGAAAGCTGTCTTAGGGACATCGGATGCCCTAATCCTCAACTGATGATAGCCAGATCGCAAGTCACTCTTGGAGAATACCCTGGTACCCTGAAGCTGGTCGAACAAATCATCAATCCTTGGCAGTGGATACTTATTCTTAATCGTTACTTTGTTCAATTGCCAGTAATCTATGCACATCCTCATCGATCCGTCCTTCTTCTTGACAAATAACACTGGCGCACGCCAAGGCGAAATACTGGGTCTAATAAAACCCTTCTCTAGCAAATCCTGCAACTGGTCCTTTAACTCATTCAGCTCCAGCGGAGCCATACGATATGGCGGGGTAGAGATGGGCTGGGTGCCCGGAGCCAAATCAATACAGAAATTAATGTCCCTGTCGGGAGGCATACCCGGCAGGTCTGAAGGGAAAACATCTGGAAACTCCCGGACAATAGGCACAGAATCTATAGGAGGTACCTCAACACTGGAATCACGAACATAGGACAAATAGGCCAAACACCCCTTCTCTACCATGCGTCGAGCCTTCACGTACGAAATGACGCTGCGGGTAGAATAACCTGGAGGGCCTCTCCACTCTAAACACGGCATACCCGGCAATGCTAAGGTCACAGTCTTGGCATGGCAGTCTAAGATAGCATGATACGGAGACAACCAGTCCATACCTAATATGGCATCGAAGTTGACCATGTCTAAAAGTAACAAATCAACACGGGTCTCAAGACCCCCCAATCACTACAACACAGGAATGATGAACCCGGTCGACCACGACAGAATTGCCCACCATGTAGACACATAAACATAAATACTCAATGCATTACTAGGCATGAGCAGGTACGGTGCAAAATAAGATGACACATACGAATACGTAGACACAAGGTCAAATAGCACTGAAGCGTTTCTATCACAAACCAGAATAGTACCTGTAATGTCTACATCTGAAGACTCAGCCTCTGGCCTGGCTGCTGGTTGGCCTCCACCTCTGGCATCCTGAGCTCCACCTCTATGGCATGTACCTCCACCTCTAACACCCCTGCCACCGTCTCTAGCTGGCTGGGCAGGCTGTGGAACCTCTGGTGCCTGAATCCTAGTACAAGAACTCTGATGCTGAAAGCTGCTCGAAGCTTGAGGGCAAAATCTGACAATGTGCCTCGGGTCACCACAAGCGTGGCAAGACCTCGACTGTTGCGGCTGAGCACCCCTCAACCTCGGGCAAGCCCTCCTGAGGTGAGAATGCTCACCACACTCATAGCATCCACGCGAATGTTGTAGCTGAGGAAACTGAGACTGACCCTGTCGACCTGAATGGACACTTGAAGTACCATGAGTGACCTGGAGAGCTGACTGAAAGGGCCTAGGAGGATGGCCTTTACCATAAGAACCTTCACCTCCATACGAGGTACCACTGAATCTACCTGTATGACGGGGCTTCTTATCCGACCCATAACCACCTCCCTATGGCTGAATCATCTCAACTCTATGGCCCATATTGGCCGCCTCCCGAAAAGTGATCTCACTCCCGGCCTAAGCCACTATACCCGGCTGACCTGCTACGACTGGCTGAACCACTGGAACCTGAACCTGGGAAGCTACCTGCTCTGGAGTACGTGTAGCGGGAGTCTGAACCCCTCCTCCAGCCTGAGGAGTGGCTGGTGCTACTGGAAGCAAACCCGCACAAATTACACTCTCTACGAAGCCTACCAATCGAACTAGAGCGTCCTGAAGAACTGGGGTGGCAATAAACCCCTCTGGGACTTGAGCTGGGCCTACTGGGACTGCTGGGGCTGGAACCTCCTCCTCCAAATCAACCTGAGGCTCCGCCACTGGGGCTGCTGCTGGGGACTCGGACTGCTGAGCGGTAGATGAAGAAGCGCGGATTCTCTCCATCTGCGAAAAAATAAAGTAAAAATTCAATCGGTGTTCGAGAAACAGCACCGCACGACAAGAAAAAACAAATGTGAAGTTTTCCTAACTCTATAGCCTCTAGGAGATAAATACAGACATCTCCGTACTGATCCCTCATACTCTACTAAGTTTTTCCATGAGTTGTGAGACCTATATAACCTAGTGCGCGGATACCAAATTGTCACGACCCGTATTTTCCACCCTCGGGAGTCGTGATGGCGCCTACTCGTAGAAGCTAGGCAAGCCAAATTTAATTACTTTTCGCTTACAACATAATTTTCCCATTTTAGCAATTTATGGCAACAATATAAAGCAACGAAATTAAATGATAGCGGAAGTCTTAATAATAGAAACTGAATCAAAGTGCGGAATAGTCAATATAAGCCTCTACCCAAGACTGGTGTCACAATACTCACGAACTGCTAAGAAATGCTAAATACAAAGGTCTGAAAGAACACATAAGCTGTTTGTCTCGAATACAAGGAGGCAACAGACTAAAAAGAGAGAATAAGGGAGGCACCGGGCCTGCGGATGTCGGCAAGGCTACCTCAATGTCTCTGGACGGAAAGCTCGCTCTCAGACTACTGTTGTTGCTCAAATGCTGCTCCAACACCGGGATCTTTGCAAAAGAGCACAGGGTGTAGCATCAGCACAACCGACCCCATGTGCTGGTAAGTGCCTGGCCTAACCCCGGCGAGGTAGTTACAAGGTTAGGACCAGACTCCAGATAAACCTGTGCAGTTATATAATATGCGGCACAGAAATAATAGGAAATAACAAGTAAAAATTAGGGAGGGAAAACATGCTCTGGGGATAGCAAATAAAAATAAAATATCAAGGATGAAAGAGTAAACATCTACAATCTAGCTCCTAACACAGAATAAAGGATGTAAGACCACTTTCATGTCCAGCTCATCTTGTTACAAGCGTGCGACCCGGCCCCATTTCATCATGACTCGTGGTAGGCGTACCACCCGTTCCCATTTCAATCAATATCTTGTGGTAGGCGTATCACTCGCTCCCATTTCAATGTCATTTATGGTAGGCGTACCACTCGCTTCCATTTCAATATCACTTGTGGTAGGCGTACCACTCGCTCCCATTTTAATATAATTTGTGTAGGCGTACCACTCACTCCCATTTCAATATCACTTGTGGTAGGCATACCACTCGCTCCCATTTTAATATTATTTGTGGTAAGCGTACCACTCGCTCCCATTTCAATATATCATTTGTGGTAGGCGTACCACTCGCTCCCATTTTAATATCATTTGTGGTAGGTGTACCACACGCTCCCATTTCAATATATCATTTGTGGTAGGCGTACCACCCGTTCCCATTTTAATCCAACACAGTATCACAAAGAGAATTCCGGCAAGGGAACACGAATATCAAATCAACTATCCTGGCAAGGGAGATCCAGCTATAACCAACCTTATTCAATTTCTACTTAATACAATTAACACCAATACTCAGTCATAACTAAATATTTGTTCAGTATCAAAGGCCTTCAACCAAGTTCTTATAGAATCAATTAAGAATACAACAATTTAGCAATTTAGGACTCACAGTCATGCTCGACACCAACGTATAGATACTCGTCACCATGCCTATAAGTCGTACACGGCACCAAAACAAGTAGCAAATATGACTCGACTCCTAATCCCTCAAGCTAAGGTTAGACCGAACACTTACCTCAACTTCCACGGCCAAATCAGTCCGCAACAACCGCCTTCCCTCTCGAATTCGGCTCCAACTCAATCAAATCTATGCAATAACGACTTTATAATATCAATATATGCTAAATAAATCAAACCCAATGCCTAAATATAGATTTCCATGCTTTCCTCCCAAAAATTCCAAAATTGTCCCCAGACTCGCTTGGTCAAAATACGAGGTTCAGACCAAAAACAAATTCTCCATTCACCCACGAGCCCGAATATATAATTTATTCTCAAATTCGACCCCAAAACGAGGTCTAAATCAAGAAAAAGAAAAAAGCCCTAACTCTACCCATTTTCCCCAATTTCTACCCTGGATTACATGTTTTAGGCTTAGGAATTCAACAAATATTGATGGAAAACGAAGAAAACGAGTTAAGATTTACTAACCCAAGAAGTTTATGTGAAAGGGAGCTTCAATGGACGCCTAAAGACCTTGGAGAAGAAGGAGCTCGTGTGTTTTTATGAAAATCCCGCAATACACTGATTCTGGAAATTAAAATATAGCTGGGCAAAATTTGCCCTTCGCGTTCGCGTAAAGAAGGCCGCGTTCGCGAAGGGTTGACTCAACAGTCAATGGCGTTTGCGATTTGAAGGATGTGAACGCGAAGAGGAAAGGCTGGGGGGTCTAGGACTTGGTCTATACGAACGCATGGACCTATACGCGAACGCGATGAAAGGGATCTGCAACCCAACGTGTTCGAGAGTGTGTATATGCGAACGCGAAGAGGAAAAGGAAGCTGAGTCCTCAGAGTCAAATGACTCTACGCGAACGCGAGGCAGGAACGCGAACGCGATGGAGGGAAAACTCAAAGCTTCGCGAACGCGGAGGGGGGAGTCGTGAACGCGAAGAGTAAAAAGGACCTGCAACAGCTGAAGTAAAAACCTGCAATTTTCCTAAGTTGAAATCACTCTGAAATACTCCCGAACCCTCGGAGCTCGTAACCAATCACATACACTAACTCAACAACATCCTACGAACTTAACTGTGCGATCAAATCACCAAGATAACATAAAAAACAATGAATCAAACCTCAAAATCAATAGTTTTTTTTCAAACTTCATAAACTTTCAAATTTAGAACTTATAGTCCGAAATACGTCAAACGACGTCCGATTTCAACCAAACTTCACAGAAATATCTTAAATCACATATAAGACCTGTATCGGGCGCCAGAACCAAAATACGGGCCCGATACCAATACGTTCTAATCGATTTTCATTTCAATTTTCCTTAATAATTTCAAAAAAATAATTTTACTCAAAAATTTATTTCTCGGGCTTGGGAACTCGGAATTCGATTTCGGACATACGCCCGAGTCCCATATTTTTCTACGGACCCTCCGAGACCGTCAAATCACGGGTCCAGGCCCGTTTACCCAAAATATTGACCGAAGTCACACCAAAATTTAGCATATTTTTTTCACAAAATTTTCACATTAAGCTTTCCGGCTACGCGTCCGGACTGCGCACGTAAATTGAGGTGGCTAAAAATATAGTTTTCAAGGCCTCAAAAGCACGGAATGATAACGAAAACAGGTGATGACCCTTTGGGTTGTCACATTCTTTTATCTTAGAGACCAAAGTTGGTCGCTAATTGGCGACCAACTTAGGTCCCTAAGGTAAAGGGACCAGCTTAATTTCGACCAGGCTTGTTTGGTCGCTTTTTGGCCAATAAGCGATCAAAGTATGGTCGCTTTTTTCAGATTTCTAGTAGTGATATTCAGATATTACCAATTTTCGGGTCATTAAAATATGCGTCTATCCGGTAGAAATGTAGCATACTAGTTTTAAGAAAATATATTTAAAATTGATTATTATAATTAACTTACTAATCAAATTACTACTCTTGTAATATGATAAAAGATATTTCCGAACAAGATTAGTAGAAGACATATAGTAGCACTTGGAAAACATTATGGACATAGCTGGAACTACCTAAAAAAAGAGAAAAGAACGCCATAAGTTATCATTAATTTTTTTGTAATTTTTGTTTTTTTAAAGAGAAACTACTTGTTAAAAATGAAAGAATGATTTTTTTTTGTTTTGCGGGGCGGTTTGAAAACAGAAAATTTTTCTTTGCGGGGTGAGTTTGTGCGGGCAGATTGAAAACAGAATATCTTCCTATGCGGTGCGGGGCGGGACGGATTGAACGTTATGTGGGTTAGGATGAACTCGCCCCCGCCCCATTGCATCTCTACATGGCTCCAGTGACACTATTATGGTTCAGCCATCAAAATTTGCCATTGCCAGTAAAGATTACTTGTCCTTTCAAATCGTCAGGTTAATTAACTTTATGACATGCCAAGATATGGGTCCAAGGGATTTCTTTTTTTAGAATTTTTTAAAATACCCTCACAACTTTGATTTCTGGAGAAACGTCTTCCAGTCACTTTTGAAGGAAAGGAAAAAAAAATACTTATACACTACCAACATGCGTGCACATTTACTATATAAAAGTCAATTTTCCTGTCTTAATCTACAGTTGCAAATGCTACTTATTCTTCCAATATACCAAAAGACTTTGTTTTGAGAATTTATTTCTTAATTAGTTAATTTTGCCACGGTATTCCCAGCATGATCGACCCCACGGAGTTAATAAAACAAGTGTCAGTTTTCCCAGCCGTACATAATTAGAATGCATTTATCATACCTACCAGAAAATGTGTTTTACATACCCACACCTACCACTCTACCAGTCCTCATCCTGCTTAAACAATTCCATCATTTGTCAATTTAAACCACAGTTAAAAAGTTAGTCACAGTTTTTCATGTGTTTCTCGAGTTAAGTTATTGGGAACCTTAAACGTCATTTTTTCTAATGTTATAAATTAATGAGAGTAGGCATATATTATCACAAATTCATTAACTGGTCAATGTTACTGAAAAATGGGAAGCACACAGTTTCCCTATCGACACTTCCTTCTTTTCCCACTTTTCTTGATCTTAGCTGCATTATACTCTCAAGTTTCTGCTTTTACTACAGATTTTCCAATACTAGACAAACCAACTGATTTTCTTTCAGAAGAAAGAGTATTCCAACTTTTCCAAGAATGGAAACAGAAGCATGGGAAAGTTTACAAGAATGAGAAAGAGGAAGAACTGAGGTTGGAGATTTTTAAAGAGAATGTGAAGTATATAGTGGAAAATAACTCTAAGAGGAAGTCAGAGTCAGATCATTTGGTTGGTCTGAACAAGTTTGCTGATATGAGCAATGAGGATTTCAAGCAAGTTCATACTTCAAAGATTAAGATACCCTTTAACAAGAGAAAAACTATTCAAATGAGGAGTGTGGAGACAAAGCCTCCAACAACTTCTTGTGATGTTCCTCCATCAAAGGATTGGAGAAAACATAGGGCTGTCACTGAGGTCAAGGATCAAGATCAATGTGGTAACCTTACTTATGTTTTCTTGCCATTTAATATTTAATTCAATCACGTGATAGCCTTCCCTATGTTCTCTTGCTTATAGTGATGCAAAATGTTTGGATAGTCGATTTGGAGAAATCCCCTTCTTTCTCTTTTTAGTATTTTTTGTAGTTTTAGTAACTTCCTCTGCTTAATTAATGGTTAGATGTGGTTGTGAAATTTACACCATAAAGTACTCCATCTCACAGGAAAAGAAAAAGGATACATGTTTCATTGCTTTTAGTAGATTTTTGGTTAGAAAGGAAAATGGTGAGTAGAATGATTTGAATAGGCTATTGACAGAGAAACAAATGGTAGTTACGTTGAACAAAATTTCCTGTATAGCCCATAAGGTGCATTCATTCTGTCATTTTTGATTCCATGATATTCATAGAACAAAAACTGATAACTAGGTCATATCTGAAAGATGTGTTATTGAATCTATCAAATTTTCACTCTGCTTCTTTAACTTAAAAAGATAAGACAAAGATAGTGAATACTTCTTTAAGCTTTAAGCATGACTAAAATCGACACAAAACCACTATTTCTACTTTGTTCAGCAGATGTGTATCTTCATTTATATATAGCTAGATATTGTATATAGGTATATCCCATTGCATTTTATACATGTACATTAACGAGTATCGAAAATGTTGGTAACCACACCAAAGATGGGCTGGTTTACACTCCATACATGTTTTACTGCTAGGCAGCTAATAGGCATTATGAAAGCTAGACAAAAGGAATTTATTGAGTTAAATCTGCAAATTTGTCTAACCTACAGTCTTCATGGGAGTTTTGTCGGCTCAAGTCAGAAGTCAGTAGTACCAAAAGGTCCAAAACTCTGAGGGACATTGTCCTTCTTTGCAATATTACTACAATAACAGAAGGGGAGAGCTAGGTGTTGGCAAGGGGGTTCAATTGAATCCCCTTTATTAGAAATTTATACTGCACAAATAGGGGATAAATGACTTGTTTTTGTTATATATAAACTATTGACTTCCCTTGACCCAAGGAAATATTCTAGTTTGTGTCGAAGGAATTACAAAAATTGCTTCAGATAGTCCTAGGTGTAACATTCTAATAATTTTTTGAATCCCCTCGTATGTATTCCTGGCTTCGCCACTAGGGATCAATGAGACGGCCTATGCAATTATGTACATCACTAGAGTAATATATTTAATTCTCTGCATACCTTTTTCAGGAGCTTGCTGGGCATTCTCAGCGTGTGGAGCAATGGAGGGATTAAATGCAATAGCCACTGGTGAACTTATTAGCCTTTCTGAACAAGAACTTATCAATTGTGACTATTCATACAATACTGGTTGTGATGGTGGACTTATGGACCCTGCTTTTGAATGGGTGATGAACAATGGTGGCATTGATTCAGAAGCTGATTATCCATACACTGCCTCTCAAGGCCGCTGCAACTACAGTAAGGCATGTGACGGTAAATTTCATATCAATTCTTCTATCCAGTTCCCAAATATCTTCCTTCTTTAAAACTTGATCATTGTTTAAAATATTTTCCTCAACAGGTGAACCATAAGGTTGTAACAGTTGATGGATACCAAGATGTTCCAGAAGACGAGAATGCCCTTCTTTGTGCTGTTGCACAACAACCTGTTAGTGTAGGCATTGATGGAAGCAGCCTTGATTTTCAACTATATAGAGGGGTAACTATTTTCTATTACTCCATTTTCACATATCTCAATAATCCTAAAATGATGTGATTTTTCTTTCTATTCTGTCATGGGGTCTATGCAGGGAATCTATGATGGAGAATGCTCTAGCAATCCAGATGACTTATCCCATGCAGTACTAATAGTAGGATATGGTTCTAAAGGAGATGATGACTATTGGATAATCAAGAATTCATGGGGTACATCTTGGGGAATGGAGGGGTATGCATATATAAGAAGGAACACTGATTTGCCATACGGGGTTTGTGGCATTAATTCATTGGCTTCATATCCAACAAAAGAAGCTTCTTCAGCGCCATCTCCCTATCCGTCTCCAGCCGTTCCACCACCTCCTCCACCATCCCCTCCACCCCCTCCACCACCTTCTCCGAAACCAAGTGAATGTGGAGAATTTTATTACTGTCCAGAAGATCAAACATGCTGCTGTGAGTTGTACTTCTTTGGCATATGCTTCATTCAGGGATGCTGTCCGTATGAGAATGGTGTTTGCTGTCATGGATCAGAATTTTGTTGCCCAACTGACTATCCTATTTGTGATGTTTATGAGGGTCTCTGCCTCAAGGTATGACTTCTCTTATAGCACTTTCTTAAGAAAAAATCTAACTTTTTGTTTTTTGAAAGATATTAAGGTTGCATAAATTTGCTCAAACATTAGATACTATAAGTACAAGGCCTAAGTAACTTTTATTTTGCTTTAGATATTTGGTATCTGAAACCTACTACCCGAACTACTCTGAGTTCATTAGGAGGGGTAAAGCGCTATGTAGAAGTTTTCCCTGCCAAATGTTCAATATTCAATGTATAGCAGAAGTGTTGCGAAAGCCAAATGTATATAGTGTGAATAAGTCACAACTACTATACCAAAAATTATGGCAGCCACCAAATAATAAATAAGACAATAAAGCAATAATAAAAAGAACACCAGAATTAACGAGGTTCGGCTAATTTTGCCTACTCCTCGGACACAACCAATATTTTATTTCACTCCAAA